>PVJS01054027.1:0-13101 GCA_004027185.1 Glis glis
TTTTTTTTTTTTTTTTTTTTTTGTGGTACGGGGGATTGAACCCAGGAGCTTTCTACCTCCGAGCTACATCCCCAGCCCTATTTTATATACTTTATTTTGAAACCGGGTCTCACGAAGTTGCAGAGGGCCTCACTAAGTAGCTGAGGCTGGCCATGAACCCGGATCCTCCGGTCTCTGCCTCCCAAGTACTGGGAATACAAGCGTGTGCCACCACGCCCGGCAACTATTTTCTATTTTGAAACAGGGTGTCACTAAGTTGCTGATGATCATGTTAAGTTGGTGAGGCTGGCCTCAAATCTGCAATCCTGCTGTCTCAGTCCCCCAATACAGTCATGTGCCACCATCTCCTGAAGTTTCTTTTTTTTTTTTTTTTTGCGGTACCGGGGATTGAGCCCGGGGGCGTTCTACCTCCGCGCGCGGCCCTATTTTTTATACTTTTATTTTGAAACCGGGTCTCATGAAGTTGCGGAGGGCCTCACTAAGTACAGAGAGAGAGAAAGAGAGACAGGGAGAGAGAGAGAGAAAGCTGAGGCTGGCCACGAACCCGGATCCTCCGGTCTCCGCCTCCCAAAGTACTGGGATTACAAGCGTGCGCCACCACACCCGGCTCCTGAAGTTTCTTTTACAGCAAAAATGAAACAAAAAGAGCACATGGATCAGAATGAAAGCCATTGAGAGCCTAATGGACATGCCTCATTTTCCAGCCCATGACTGAAGGACAGGCTCTGCGTCTAGCTTTGATCCACCCCAAGGATCTAGGTTTAAGAATTTCTGTTTTTGCGAACAGACTAAGAGCATCCTTGGCAAGGGAAATTGAGAAAAACAAGTGTCCCCAGGCTCTGGTCACACTAGCAAGAGGTACCTGACACAGAAGGAAGGAGAAGGCTGGAGTTGGCCAAGCTGTGCTGCGCAAGTCGATGGTTTGTTCTCAGAAGAAAACCGAGAGTTCCAGAATGTCAGCGGGACTCACCGCAAGCCAACATCTGTTGAAGGCTGTGGGGTTTCCCAAGCAGTGGGAGAGGGGGGCGCCCAGGGGCCCCAGCTCCCACCAGCTCCCCAACACCACTCCCATACAAGGACACGGGGGCAGGACAGGTGTCACAGTAACATCTCTGCTGAGTCCCGGGGAGCTGTCCTCTGCTCTTCCACCCCAGCTCTCCCTCTGTCCCTCGTAAACTGTCACTAGGCCAGCCTTCCAGTCCCTCTTGTCTCCCTGGCAGGAACCTCTTCAAGTGAGCTATGGCTTCAGAACTCAGTCTGTGGGTCCTGGTCAGGGCCGCCCCTTGCTCCCCTCCCACCCCAGGCTGCGGGGGGGAAATGGGAGTGACCGGAAGTCAGACGGTGCCCTTGAGAACACCCTTGCCCCCGCCCCATCTGGGGCAGGCCTCTGCTCCTGAGACCCCTGGCCAAGCCAGGTCTCCCCGCCAGCACCCTCCTTCCCTCCCATAACCCAGAGCGGTGCTTGGCACGGCAGGCTGGAGCCCTGTGCCTTGGGGCCAAGCCGGCAGCTGGTCTTGACCAGAAGCCTGGAGCCCAGGGTCCTTCCTCACTCCGGGAGGCAGGTGGATCTCCCTGGGGGCGCCCCAGCTCTCAGTACCAAGGTCCCTAGGGATGCCCCAGCCGTTTGTACAAAGGTCCCTAAGATCTTACCAGGTGTGGGACACGTGTGTGAGACGGCATCCTCATCATTACCATGAGTTCTGTGTCCAGGTGACCTCAGGATGGGGGGCCTGGTGGTGTCCAGCCAGGTTGCAGAGGAGGGTGAGGCAAGTTTTCAGCTGACGGCCTCCTGCCTCTCTAGCAGCCTGGCGGTGAGCCTGTGTTTGTGCTGATGTCTGAGTGGGGAGGAACAGACTGGCCTGCGTGCTGCCTTTGATCCCCAGCTCGGGGACTCTGAGAAAAAGCGGGTGAGGGCCTTGTTGCTTGGTGGTCGGGAGCCCCCTTGGCTGCTGTGCCCACCTGCCTGCCCCTGGTGGCCTCTGGAAGATCCCTCAGCCACTAGGGAACCTGCTCAAAACCGGCTGCCAGGAGCTGCCCCCCCACACAGGGAGGACACTAGGGTTCTGTTGTGTGTGATAGAGGACGGTCCTGCTGCCTCCTGGGGCCAAGCAGCCTGCCCCCCACTGATGGCCCCCTTTTAGCAAAACAGCTGAGGGGGACTGGGGGGGGCTCCCGCACTCCCCACTGTGGATGGCTACGGAGGCCTGAGCCCCACTCCCCTCCCAGAACAAGCAGGCGTTAGGACGACCTGCAGGCTGCACAGCCCCCAGGCGTCCCGGGACCCTCCCCTCCTGTGGGGACCGGGAGGGAGCTGCCCGGTCCCCGGCGGGATGCTGGGGGAATGGGGCCTGGCCGCATCCGGGTCCCTCCCCCGAATTTGGGGCTGTTTCTCGCGGGGTGATGGTGGCTCTCCCCACCCCCCGCCACCCCCTCCTGCAACACACGGGGTTCCGGTCACTCTGGCTGGCGGCGGGGGCGGGCGCTGAGCCGGTGACGCGGTGGCCGCGGCTCCGCATAAATAGCGGCAGCGGCTGTGGCCGCGGACACGTCGAGGAGCCCAGCGCCTTCCCGCCCCGCCGCCCGACATGCGGTGAGCGCCAGCGCCATCCCGACCCGACCCGCGACACCGGGACCGCCGCCAGACCGACCCGACCCGCGACACCGGGACCGCCGCCAGACCGACCCGCGACACCGGGACCGCCGCCCTTCCCCGGGACAGCTGCTGCTCAAGGTACCCGCGCCCCAATGCCCCGTGCCCCCGATGCTCCGTGTCCCCTCCCGTGTCCCCCATGCAGCCTGGGACGTCCATCCCGGGGCCACCGCCTCTGCCCTCGCCTGCGGTGCCCAGCTCCCGTCCCGCCACCGAGCTGCCACCCGACGTGCGCGGGGCTGCCCTGCCCGCCACCGACCGGCCTGCTTCCCTCCCTTCCAGATGGCCAGGGGCAGCGCCCTCCTGCTGGCCTGGCTCCTGCTCACCGCCACCCTGTCAGCCACGCTGGGGTTTGGGCCACTGGTAAGTGCAGGGGACAGACACCCACAAAGCAGGAGAAGGGGGCGTTGGCATGAAAACCAGTTTAGGGTGGAGGATGCAGGCTTATTCCAAGAGACATGAATCCTGCCTGTCTACTGGTGGGGGAGAAGGGGACAGGTCCCTGCTGCAGGTGGGTGTCCCTGGGAGAAGGGACCTGGGACCTGCGCAGGCAGATGGTGGATCCTGAACAGAGGCTGGGCTGAGGGTGACAAACAACCCTGGCTGTCAGCCTGACCTCCCCAAAAATGTTGCCTGTCAGCTCGGCCCCTTAGGTAAACTAGAAGCAAGTTCATCCAGCGGCAGAAATGAGGCGGAAACAGTCCTTAGCATCCTGTGAGGCGGGCGGGTGTGTATACCAGGAGTCTGGCGTCCGCTCTAGTGTGAATTACCCGGTAAAGCAAGCAGTCCTAGGTGCACATCAGGTGCAGCTTCCTGGGGGTTACCTGGGCTTCCTGAGGCTCCTTTCTGTGTCGTGCCTGGAGAGCCTAGTACACTCCATTCACCGTCACCTCCTGCTGGCCATGCACCTGACCCTCTTTTCTTCCGTTCAAGGCAAAGGAAAAGAGAGGCTGGACCCTGAACAGCGCCGGCTACCTTCTGGGCCCACGTAAGTGGTGCAGAGCTGACTGGGCGTTTTGTTACCCCCGCTGTCCCTGAACCCCACGCAGCCGTCATTCTAACGACGAGTGTTAATCAGACCAAAGAGGTGCATTTCCGCGGTACTGTCAGGAGACTGGCTTCCCGCGAGCTTAACCAGCCCTTGACTTAAACATCTGCAGAGTCTCCGAGTAGCAGCCTCTCCCCCTCCCTGGAAGGCAGCTCAGCCCCCCTGTTTGCCAGGTCTTTCATAACCTCAAGGTGTGCCCCAGACTTCTGAGGTCCGCCGCCAGAGGTGCAGGCTGCACTCTTGAGTTCGATTGCTCAGTGGACCATCTCTGAGCTCAGGTCACTTGATCCCTCTATAAATTCAATGCCGAGAACTCTGTCTCTGGGAGAGTGAATCAATTCCCTTCGTCTGGGCTTGAAGATGACACAACCCATCCAGGTTAAGTAGCCGGAAACCCCGAGCCTTGTCATTTCCCCCTTCTATTTTATCTCCTAAATAGCCCCATGTCCAGCCCCTCCGCTCCACCACACGCCTCTGGGTTAACACCCTTGTCATTTCTTTCCTGGACTCTTGCAACAGTTTCTTAATGGATCCCTCTGGTATCAATCGCAATTCCAGTTACACACACACACACACACACATACACACACACACACACACACACACACGCTCTCTCTCTCTCTCTCTCTCTCCTTCCCTCCCTCCCTCCCTCTCCCTCTCCCTCTCCCTTTGTCCCTCCCTCCCTTCTCTCTCCTTGGCTCCAATCCATCCCCCACACAGCTGCCACAGTGGCCTTTGAAAATAAAAACCTGGCCTGGTGTGTTGGTGCACGCCTGTAATCCTAGTGCTTGAGAGGCTGAGACAGGAGGATCGCAAGTTCATGGCCACTTTCAGCAACTTAGTGAGGCCCTTAGCAACTTAGCAAGATCCTGATTCAAAATAAAAAATAAAAAGAGCTAGGAGTGTAGCTCAGAGGTAGAATGCCCCTGGGTATAATCTCTAATACCCCCAAAAAATCTGATTACATTGCAACTTAAAATTCTCTAGTGGCCCCTTGTTTTCAGGGATGCAAGACCCCAGCCCTTGTCGTCTTTCTGGCAGGCACTGGCTCAGCTGCCAGCCCCTCTGGGACCTGGTTGCTCTCTGGCGGCACCGGGGGCACATGCCTGGGCCTGTCCCTCTCTGCTGGAGTGACCTGTGGCCCTTCCCCATCCCTCCCTACAGCCTCCCCTCCTTCCCTCGTCGCCCCAGCAGCTGTGTAAGAACTGAGCGAACTGTCTCATTTCCCGTGGCCCACGTCCTTCCCTCCTGCTCCATGGAAACCCAACTTCCATCCTCTGGTTTCCGTACTTGGCCTCTGTCTTCACAGGCCAGCGTGTGTGCCTTTTGGTTGTGAGCAGCCGCGTGTCCTTGGGGGGAGGGGAGGGTATCAGTCACAGCAACAGGCCCTTCCCTCTCTGACCTGCATGCAGATGCCATCGACAACCACAGGTCATTCAGCGACAAGCACGGCCTCGCTGGCAAGCGGGAACTCCAGCCCGGCGACGAGGAGAAGCCAGGTGAGAGCTTTTGTCCAGCTCCAGCTGCCCCGCTCCCCAACGACTCACAGGTGCGTGAAGAGCAGCCTGCAGCCACGCCTAAACCTGGCCGGCCCGACTTCACCAAGACAGGCCCCACCCCGCACCCACTGACACAGAACCAGCGAACCCGCAGAGCGGCCAGGAGTCCTAGCCAGGAGGCTGATCGGGCTCCGGCCTCCAGAAGAGCTGGCCTTGAACCACGGCCTCCCACTGCCCCAGCCAGGCCTCGTGAAAGCGCGTTGGGCCCAAGGGCCCTGGGCTTGCTCAGGGGCCATGCAGTGCCCAGCTCCCCCCTGTAAGGGTGACATCGAAGGTACAGGTCACCCGTTGTGGCCAGCTGTGAATGTGGGTCTTTTCTGTCTTCTAGGAAGCTTCGACAGGTCACTGCCTGAGAACAATGTTGTGCGCACGATAATTGAGTTTCTGACCTTCTTGCATCTCAAAGGTATGTGAAATATCCCTGTTTAAAATGCCGTGTTGGGCTCAGTGGAGCACTTACCTAGCACGCACAGGGGTTCCATCCCCAGTACCTCAAAAATGGGAAAAAAAGTTATCTCTCAGAACAATGGACAAATAAAGTCTATCAAGAAAGGATTCCATGAGCCAGATATGGTAGTGCATGCCTGTAGTCCCAGTTAATGGGAGGCTGAGGCAGGAGATCACCTGAGCCAGGAGTTGAGGCCAGACTGGGCAACACAGGGAGACCCCATCTCAAAAAAAAACAAAAACACAAGAAAAAAAACAAGAAAGAAAAACGGGTTCCATATCATTGCACTGGAAAGTAGCCAATTATCCACTTAAATACAAAGTCCTACTGTGCGTTAAGATGATGAGACACGAGACACTTGAACCCGCTGCACTGGGCTGGGATCGTGGCACAGTCAGGACACTGTCCCTCAAAATGTCATCAGACCAACATTGCTCCCAGGAAGAGCGTGGATCCCATGTGATATGGGGACAACTGCCGTGCCTTATAGGACAATGGTGCACCACAAGCCAGGCTCTCTGGCGGCTATCTGAAGCCATGCTCTGTACGCACCGTACATGATCGGTCATCTTGCAGATGGTAGTTTTTCTGTGCGGCTCTCCCGCCAGGCAGGCCACCTTTAACAGAAAATGCTCGCGACTCTGGCCAGCCTGGCTCAGGGGATCTGAGGTCAGCCGGGACGGAGGCGGCCTCCCTCCGAGCCCTTACAACCCGGAGGCCAGCTTGGGACACCTGGCGGGCGGGAAACGGACCAACAGGGACCTTCGCTTGTCCAGTTTTGCATGTCATGGCTTTGCTGAGGAGTTTGGCAAGGTCAGGGCTAACTTGGGGGTTCGTTTGCCACTCCGCTCCTTTGGTTGAAGGACTTTGGGCGTGGGCTGGGGAAGAGAAGCTGAGGGCGGGAGACTGAAGGCCTGTTGCTTATTCCTTGGACGCTCAGGGGCAGGGAGAGTGTGGACCAGGACTTGGAAATGATGGGGTCTTTTAGAAATCTCAAAACTGAGCAACCCAGTGTCCTCTGTAGGAACCCAGTGGATTCCCGGGGGAAATCTCTGCAGAGAACGGCTGGGTGACTTTTCCTGCAGGGGCACATCGGCTCTGCTAGGTGCTTTTGTGTCCTAGTGTGTTTCATTTTTAGTTTTATAACATGGAAATTCTTTCATTGGGAGATACCAATTTTCATTGCTCAGACAGAATTATACTTGTTTAAAGCATGAGTTTCAAATGCACGCTAAGTACGGCAGTTAAGTCATTACAAGGTGGGAAATACACGAGGCTGAATCTAATTCAGGATTTAATCCATGGAGGCTCCCTGGAGGAGGAGTGTACCCAGCTTCCGGGGCTGTGTATTGTGACATGTCTCTTTCTTGTCTCTCCCTTTCCAGAGGCCGGAGCCCTCGACAGCCTGGCTGGCCTCCCGTCCGAGGTGTCCCCAGAGGTCACAGAGCAGTCCTGAGCCCCCTCCCCGCATCTGTGCGTGAGTTAGAGTCGCACTCGAAGATGAGGCTCATCTTATGTCAACATCTGCAGAGTCAACCGTTTCTGTTCTCTGCTTCGATGCAGTGTGGTTGTAATTTATTTGTGTTTTTGGTAATTATTTTGAGTGACAAAATAAAAAAATAGCAACTACTTGAGATTGATTCTTGACTCCGGACTCATCACCCCGGCCCCCCAGTGTGTTTTAGAAGATAAAGCTTGACGGTAATCACGCGTATCAGATATTGATCCTGAGCCCGGGCTCCCATCAGAGCGTCTCTGAGTCATTTCTTATTATGTGTCCGGGGAACACAACGTTATCGTGATATTAAGCTGAGTCAAACATAATTATGAAGGTGAGTGTGTTGTGTCTGTTAGTGAGACGGATGGAAACCACTGCTCAGGACGAGCTGCCATTTCAGGGGGACGGGAGGGCAGAATCGTCCAACCCTGGACATGCCGGACATGCCGGACATGCCGGCTGAGTGGAGGGCGCTGAGGGGCGGCAGGGTGAGGGGAAGCGACGGTGGCTGGGGCGGGAGGGCGAGCGCGAGCTCAGCAGGTCCATAATCAGGATGTGTGCAGGAGAGAGTGCGGGTCAGCTCTGCTGCGGTGCTGGGGGGGTGTGCAAGTAGAAAGTGGATCATATCAAAGGATCTAAAAAGAAAACAGGGTTCACGGGGGAGCGGGCATCTTTCTGTTAGTGGAGCCAAGCCAACTGCGATGGGTGGGGGGCCTTCCCCGGGATTCTCCCTGGGGTGGTGGGAGTGGGGACTGAGGGGACTGAGAAGCCCGAGGCCCCGGTGGCCCACTGACCACTGCACTCAGTCTGGGGACGCCCCTCCCCCAGGTGATGTCCTGTCTGCCCTGCCCTCCGGCCAGCCCCCAGGCTCCCTGCGCCCTCCATCCCTGCTCCCCTCCAGGCTCCAGCACCTCGTCCACTGCACTGTCTCCTGCATGTCACACCCAGGCGCCTGCCCCCTGCTCAGGTGCAGTGATGCGGCCACCCAGAGTCAGCGCCTGACCACCCGTCAGTCCCTTCTCTCCCAGCCTCGTTTCTCCTTTTTCACACAGAGCAGGCATCTGGATCCGAGGGCCTTGGCAGGTGACCAGGCCCTGCCCAGGGTCAGCAGGCCGGGGCCACACTGTGCTCCCAACAAGTCCCCGGAGGCTGCAGTGGCTGCCAGTTCAGGGATGACACTGGGCCATTCCACCCAGCGCCACCACCAGCTGCCTGTCCTGTTAGGTGTCCCTCTAGCCTTGGCGCCCCCGTCCAGGGGCATGGATACCCCCGATCCTGCCCCCAGCCTCCTGCACTTGGTCCTCTAGACCAGCACCAACTGTAGCTGCTCTTGGCCTCGCCCACCGAAGGCCTCTGCACATGGCCCTCCAACGCCTGGCGAACTCCTATTCACCCCACAGGATCCCACTCCAGAGTCACCTAGTTAGAGACACCCTTCCTGCTCCCTGCCTCCAGCATGTGTGACGCCACCCTAAGCAACGCTTGTCACTTAGGTTCTGTCTGTAGCTTTGTCCCCTCCCCACACTCCAACTCCCCGAGAAGTCAGTGGATGGATGAGACGTGCTGAGCCCTGGGTTCCCAGGAGCCCCAGCATCCGGGCGGATGTGCTGGGGTCCCCTCCGCTCTCATCTTCCTCCTTCTCTGCTCTTTCTTTGCTCTTGGGGAGGTGGTGGAGCTGGGAGGTGAGGGCAGGGACACTTGTGCCATGTGCCACCCAGCACAGATGGATGGGGTGACAATTCTCAGAGGACCCACAGAAGGTGAGTCCTTTACTTCCGGAGTGGACAGGTGGGAGGCGTGCGGACAGGCCAGCTGCCGCTGCGTTCACAGCTTCTGCGTCCTCGGACACAACTGCTGGCGCATTGAGATAACCAGAAAAACAAACGCTATAGAGGCCTTCGGCACAACAGCTGCTCGCACAGCACGCCACTAGGCCTGAGAGTGACCCGGGGTGCTGTGAGGACGACGGGAGGGCAGGGCGGGGTCCTAGGCCCGGCCCCTGGCCCACACGAGAGGCAGCCAGCACGTCTGCACCCCTGCCTTTCTGCTGCAGAACCTGGGTCCCAAGGGCTCAAAAGGGAATTGCAAAGGAGAAGAATTAACTATTTATTTTTCCCCTCTGCGGTTCCTGGTCAGAACCAAGCTGTTCCAAACACGGCTCTACAAACATCTCTTCCCGCTCAGCTCGGTGCCCAGCCTACAGCCGGCCTCCTCCCACTGGGGGATTTGCACCCAAATGTTCTAGCATTCTCTATGTGGCCAATACTTTTTTTTTGTGATGCTGGGGATTGAACCCAGGGGCATTCTACCTCTAAGCTACACCTCCAGCCCTATTTTATTTTGAAACAGGGTCTCACTAAGTTGCAGAGGGCCTTGCTAAGTTGCTGAGGCTGTCCTTGAACCTGCAATCCTCCTGTCTCAGCCTCCCTACTCCTGGGATTACAGGCACATGCCACCACACCTGTTAATGAACACAGAAACATGGAAGAACACGGTTTCAACATATTTTAGAGCCGGGCATGGTGGCACACTCCTGTAATCCCAGTACATGGGAGACTGAGACCGGAGGATCGCAGGTTTGAGGACAGCCTCAGCAACTTAGGCCCTCTGTAACTTAGTGAGACCCTGTTTCAAAATAAAAATAAAAATAAAAATAAAAATAAAAATAAAATAGGGCTGGGGTATAGCTCAGAGGCAGAATGCCCCTGGGTTCAATCCCCAGTACTGTATTAAATAAATAAATAAATAAATGACTTTTCAGGATGGCTATTAATAAAACAAATATATTTTCAATTATCAAGATAATTACAATAATTGAAGATGTTGAAATTTTTTATTCTTCTTTACTTTTATAATAGAACAGAAAAAGTCAACTTAATAACCAATCTTACCTTTTTTCTGCAAGCTAATTATTTTAATCATATTTTACAAGTAATAATACTATCATAACAATAACTATGGAGAAGTTGCTTGGATGACAGAGCTTTTCCACAATTCAAGTGTAAACCATAAGAAAGGAAATACAATCCGGAGCCCCACAACTCGACACTCCCGGGGCGAGCCCCTGCCTGGCTGTCCTGGTGGCCGTGGAAGGCTGGAGACCTGTGACTCTGGGGGACATCCACACTGAAGGTGTTCTTTGGGTGCCCAGCAGCTCCCCAGGATTCTATGTTGCACCATTAACAGCTCTCTGGAGAATTTATTCCTAAATAATTTGAAAAACAAACACCCAACAGAAAACCAAAAACCACCCTGGTTTCTTATGCAGCCCCCCCAGGACTGTCCCCTAGGGAGGTAAGCGGGTAGGAGCTCTCTCTCTCTCTCCCTCCGGGGACCACAGGAACCCAGCCGCTCCTCTGACTCAGACAAATGATGCCTATGTCACCCTTCCTGGAACAAGGTGGCTCTGGTCCCCCGCCTTTGGCGCCCTGAGCAAGCCGGCCAGGTCCCACGCACAGGGAGCCAGCCTCCGCTGTGGGCGGCGGCTGCAGACTGGCCCGTGCTCCCTGCAGAACCAGAGGCCGGGGCCCACACACGCGGGTTTGCTATATTGCACTCGGCTCGATTTTCCAGCCCTTGGACTTGAACTCGATGTGGAGAATCTGCGATAAGCACCGCCCGAACTCCTCCAGGACCATCTGCTCCGCCAGGCACTCAGAGCAGTGCTCCTTCTCGGCCTCCTCGCCCTGAGCCAGCAGGCAGGCGCACGTGGCCTCCACCACCTCCCAGGAGATGCAGGAGGAGGGCCGCCTGTGGAGAGAAGGGTGCGCTGTCTCCAGGCGCCTTTCCTATCCCGCTGACCGTTGCCGTGCCCACCAGGTTAAAGGAGGTCACTGTGTGCAATCTGACCTTCAGCCAATGGAAGGGGATGTATTTGGAGGGATAATACGGAGGGCAGCCCAATCTGTCACCTTTTTTTTTTTTTTTTTTTTGCTGTACCGGGGATTGAACCCAGGGGCGTTCTATACCCCCGCCCTATTTTTTATCCTTTACTTTGAAACCTGGTCTCACGAAGTTGCGGAAGGCCTCACTAAGTAGCTGAGGCTGGCCACAAACCCAGATCCTCTGGTCTCTGCCTCCCAAGTACTGGGATTACAAGCGTGCGCCACCACGCCTGGCTTTATCCTTTATTTTGAAACAGGATCTCACTAAGTTGCGGAGGGCCTCACTAAGTAGCTGAGGCTGGCTGTGAACCTGCAATCCTCCTGTCTCAGACTCCCAAGTACTGTGATTACAAGCATGTGTCACCAGGCCCATCTCCTAATACCTGTACTTTAGAGGCTGAGACAGGAGGAGCGCAGTTTGGAGGCCAGCCTCAGCAACTTAGGTGAGACCCTGTTTCAAAACAAAAAAATAAAAAGAGTTGAGGGTGTGGCTCGGAGGTAGAAAGCCCCTGGGTTCAATCCCCAGTACCACACACACAAAAAAGAGTTGGATTATGACGATAGAGTTAATCTCGGGTGGGTTAAAATCTCTCTGTAAGGACAACACACAGTGGCTTTTGTTGAAGATGACAGGAAAGGGCCACCCTTGGGTCAAGAAGAGCTCTGACCCTGCAGGAGTGGGCTACAGTGCAGGGAACCTCTGTCATCTTCTGTCACCTTCCACAGGACACGCAGCCTTCCTGGGGCAGTGGGAGCCTTGCTCCCCAAAGGACACAGCCAGGTGTGAGCCGGTTTTTAATGGCAAAGACCTCTGGTTATTTCTGATGTCTCTCTAACCAAATAAGCACAGATTGGTTTTGCAAAATGAAAATTATTAATTAATGACATCTGGTGCTTTATCATGATGTGACCTTTAACTCAAAGACATTTTCTTAAGTGGTCAAGTCTAATATATAATATAGGAAAATCATTATTCAACCTTTGAGACCTGCAAGGATCCTAAGATAATTCCAAAATCATTCAATGGGAAAATCCCCACTAATCTGGGATCCCTACTCCAGGAAGGAGCGGTCTAGGTCTTCGCTGTCTGGGGATTGTCTGAGGGAGGCTGCATGCTCCACAGGCAGCACGGGGACACGGCCACGGCTACGTGGGAGCACCTACCCATCCTTCCTGAACTTTGGGAGCGCTGCCAGTGTAGCTGGTGACAGGTGAGGGCCGCCTTCCCAGTCCCCCATCTCCATGTAGCTTGGCATGCTCAGGAGTGCTTTCCGTTCTGGGCTTTCTTCGTAGTTTTTGCAACCAATGCATTTGCAAATAGAAGAACACATAATTTTGGCCTGGTAATATGAAATGCTTCAATAAAATTAGGTTGTCTGACACGTCATCAAAAAAAGACAAATTCTGTTTGGACCTTAAATAATTCTTTGCTTACATCTGCTCGTGTGCGTGCGTGTGTGTATGTGTGTGTGTGCAATCTGCAATTTTCATACCAAAAAAATAAAAAGCAGCAGGCCAGGCATGGTAATGCACGCCCATAAACCCAGTGCTTGGGAGGCTGAGATAGGAGGATCGCAGGGTTGAGGACAGCCTTGGCAACCTAGCAAGACTCTCAGCAACCTAGTGTGTTTGAAAATAAAAAGTAAAATAGGGCTAAATAAATAAACACAAAAAGCAGATGCCAAGAGGAGTGAATGGTGGTGGCGTGGCCAAAGTGAGGTGCGTTCTATGTGCAGCTGTTGTGGGGACAAGGGTGCGATGCAGATGCCTCAGCTAGGGGAGGCCCTTCCGCTTCCTGGGGGAGGATTCATCCTTCCTGCTGGTGTGATGCACCTCCCTGTCCTCCACCTTGCCATGCGCGCCGGGCACTCGGGCACTGCCCACCACGGGGTCTCAGCTTCCTCTGTGCCTCAGCCCCCGCCTCCCTAGCTCCTTCTAGCTCCGAGGCACATCGCCCAGGGAACCTGTGGTGTCTCCTGCGCACCTCTGGGTGGTGTGTGTGTGTGTGTGTGTG
>PVJS01054028.1:0-13102 GCA_004027185.1 Glis glis
GGGGGGAGGGACACCAAGAGCTGTGTGCATGTATGTTAACACCAAACTGATACTCATTGTGATGTGAGACTACAATGCACCAATAAAAACATAAAAAAAAGAAAAAAAAAGTTCTAAGTCGGGCGTGGTGGTGCACGCTTGTAATCCCAGTACTTTGGGAGGCAGAGACCGAAGGATCCGGGTTCGCAGCCAGCCTCAGTACTCTCTCTCTCCCTGTCTCTCTCTCTCTACTTAGTGAGGCCCTCCGCAACTTCGTGAGACCAGGTTTCAAAATAAAGTATAAAAAATAGGGCCGGGGGTGTAGCACGGAAGTAGAACGCCCCTGGGTTCAATCCCTGGTACCACACACACAAAAAAAAGTTCTGTTCATTTTTGTTTTTGGAGACTAGGCATTTTAAACTTTGCCCCTGCCAGTTGTATTCTTCACCCACAGAGGTCATTTCCAGGGACTATTCTCCCAAAAAACACAAAATGATAGGTAGCTAGAGAATCTGTCAACACAAGAAAATATAGCAGAAGGGAGGCAGCACTTATGATCAGGATAAAGTAGACTCACAGTACCATGCAGTTTAATATTAACTTGCGTTTACATAGTAACACATGCTTTTTCAAAGCGTTTTCCAATGCCATTAGAAATGCACAACAATTATCTCCAAGTTGTAGGTTGATGACAGATGTCATATTCACTACATTAGCATCCTTAACACAGTGACATTCATTTCAAGCAACCATTGCCAGTGAATATTTGGTGTCCTGAAAGGAAACTTCAGATAAAAACAAAAAGGATTTCAGGATCAGAATAGAATAGGGACAGGGGACCTGGCATAGCCATACAAAATCTTAAGAAATAGTACACAGTCAATCCAGCTGTGCAACATGACAAATTTGGGCTGGTCAAGATCATTACCAATCATAAAATCCAGATATCCAGATGAATCAACATGAGTTATGTGTCTCTGAACAAGTATGCTTATAGCAGATACTAGTTATCTGTTTAAACACACCATTTTCCCCCCACAGTACAATTAATAGGTAGTTTGACTGTAAAACTCTACCATTTTTGTAGTGTCATGTGAATAAGAAATAAATTCCCAATATGTTCAAGCTACTATATACTTTATATCAGTTTGTAAGAGCAGCTAGAATGATCTTATACATAGACCAACTGCTCATCATCACTCAAAGGTCAATAAATGTGCTATCAGTACTCTGGTCCTCTTTCTGGAAAATGATCCAATCTCTATCGTTGACCACTATTGGCCTTGTCTCAATCACTTCTACTTGACAAGAGTTTACATCCCCCAGTTTAACCCCTGTTGTGCCATAAGACACTACTTGAATATAACTCTTCTTCTCTGGTGTTTGCTACAACTGGACACTTGCTACCAACTACTTACCCAATCCAGCTCTGAGGCCTGGATCCCACCAAGCACTGGTCCTTTCACTATTGAGTGCACTGGCCATTTTCATTCCATGAAAGATGTCATAGATTATTTATTTATTTATTTATTTACTTATTTATTATTTATTTTCAATACTGGGGATTGAGCCCAGGGGTGCTCTACCACTGAGCGACATCCCATCCCTTTTCATTTCTTTTTATTTTGAGACAGGGTCCGGCTAAGTTGCCATCGCTGGCTTCAAAGGCTCAGTCATCCTGCATCAGCCTCCTGAGTCGCTGTCATTATAGGCACATGCCACTATAAGTTCTGCTGCTGGCAAGTTAGAACAGAAGATGATATGGTTCCTTATTGAGGAGCCACTATGCTGAAAGACAGGATAGTTAGAATTCAATAGCTAGAACTACAAAAGCCAAAGCTCCACCCCTGCAGAGAAAGAAAAAAAGAGAAGCCTATAACATCTGTCAGTACCCAGGTCAAAACTCCTGAAGTTTAGAAGTTCAGAAAGGAAAATATACTGATGACACCATGGCATAAACTCCATTGCACATCTGAAAATATTATTAAGATATTTAAGTTATAGTATTTATGTATGTTTGTGCTTGTTGATTTATTTCTTATGAAAACTTAGTAGCTTAGTTCAGACTCAAATCCCCTGCTTATAGCAGCAAGTCTATTCCAGATTTTGTAACAGGTACATGTAATTCTGTGAACGCCTTGGTCAGGACTAACTCAGGGATGGAGTGCTGCTGACCCCACAGATTGAGAGATCAACATCTACAGGTAAGAAAATCTGGGGAAAATAGGCTGACAATGATCTGTGTCATTTACCACTCGGTAAATGTTTCTTGTCTGCATGAATGACCAAATCTGAGCTCCATAAGGCTGCAGTTATAATCTATTGTAGATGAGTTAGAAGGGAAAAAAAACTCTGTTTAAAAAAAATGAACACACTTATCAGCCTTCATTGTTAAATTTTTTGCAAATAGCCAGGAACTGGAGGTATCTTCACTGCATTACACAGGTTCATGAACTGAAGTACTCTTATTTGATGTTTTGATTTCGTTTTACTTTTTTAAGACTAACTGCAGGGGTCATGCTAAATTCTCTCTTATCAAGCTTTTCTCATTCAGCAACCCTCCAGGGAAGAAGATTGCAAGATTTCAGACTCCATTTCTAAAAACACATGGGCAACACTCATCATCACATTTTCTTTCATTCAAATACCAATTTTACAAGGTTTTAATTTTCCTAGGTCTGCTTAGCACATTTAAATGCAGATACAAACTAATGAAATTATCATAGCTCCAATTTGTGTTACTCATGAACAAATAACATTCATTAGGCCTCCATAAAATTGCTTGTCTATAGTGACCTTGTTCTTATATGTTTTCTTTCTATTCTAAATTATTACTTCTAATCATTTCATTTTATTGTTATGCCTGCAAAATTTAAAAAGAAAAAGAATAGACTCCTTAAACACTTAAAAATATTGCCAAAATATATATGATAGATACCCAAGCCAAAGCACAGAAAACGTAAAATGTATTTGTTAACACAATCTCATAAATGTCATGTTTTAATAAGTTTTCAAGGACTTTTTCAAAATTGCTATTGGAAAAATAATATAATAAATGGGAAGTGCTCAGCTAAAACAATAGCAAAAGGTCTAAAAATGTTCCATAGCACTTTAGCAAAAAAATTGAACGTATGCATATAAGCCATGATATTTTATACTTTAAATTATTAATAAATTCACTGATATGCTCAAGGAAAACAGTAAATAATTGATATTCAACAGAAGACATTTTAGAAAAGCTGGAAAGCCCTAATTTCTAAATTAGGCCACAGTCATTAAAGCTAATGCATGGTACTATATAACCCTTGTTTATCAGTATTGTGCTCTATAACCTTTTATATGCTTTTACTGGTGCATTATAATCTTACATCATAATGAAAATCATGTTGACAGTGACATAGATGCACACAGCACTTGGTGGGGATCTATTGCCTTTAATTTATCTCTAACAAAGGGCAGACCTCAGCACATATATTCAATTTTAATATATATATATTGCTTTTTAAAAACTGCAAAATAAATGCATTTTGATTGTATTTGAAAAATATGGAAGAGTATAAATTTTCTATAATACATGTATTCACTCTTAAAAAAAGCATAAGCAGATTCTTATATATTTTCTAGATCTTTTCCTATACAGATACAAATGGATTATATGAACACATAAACAAATGGATTATATGTTTATATTTATACACACATGCTATTAGTATGATTATGCTATTTATCCTATTCTATAGTACATATGTATGTATATATTTTCTTAATAATACATTACACATTAAGTTTTTCACTGTCTTACTGTGCATATCATGCTGCAATAAATATAATGGAAAGGATTGTCTGTACTTTGATGAGTGTTTTTGCAAAACAAAATTCTTAAACATGTTGATGGATTGAACAATATAGCCAAGCCCCAGGTAATGCTTTCTTAGAAGCCTTTTGGGAGCTGCAGAAGTACATCTCCGGGGAGCTGCCGCCAAAGAGTTAGAGAAGGAAAAATAAGGAGGTAGCCTAGAGAAGACTGGAAAGTAAAAGCAGAAAAGTCAGAGTAAAATGGTAACAGGTCTGATTTAGAAATGATCACCTAGTTTTTCAAATATATGAGAAGAGAAAGGATTGAACAGGGAGAATTTTGGCTGGGTGTGCTGATGCACACCTGTAATCCTAGTACTTGGGAGGCTGAGAGAGACAGAAGCCAGCCTGAGACAATGTTTCAAAAGAAAAAAATAAAACAGGGCTGGGGGTGTAGCTCAGAGGTAGAACTTCCCTGGATTTAATTCCCAGTACCACATAAAAGGGAGAATTTTAGATTATAGTGTCAAAATATGTTTATAGTTGTTTTAGTATAGAGTAAATATTTGTATTTTAAATTCTTGAAATATAATTATGATAATGAGATATATACACATTATCTTGTATGCCCGCCAATGTTCTAGGGACTGCTAATAAGGAGGTCCCTACTTCTTCACTTTATATTTTAAAGGAGGAAAGGAAATGCATAAAAATAATAAACTAATAAGCACTCAAGATAACTTCAGATAATTTTAAGTAACTGTGAGGACAAAAGAGGAGACATGGTCAGAGAAAAAGACACAGGCAATGGAAAGACTTAGATCAGAGGATGAGCAAAGGTCTTTTGAGAATGACTTTTGGTAGATGAGGAAAAACCATAAAAATTCTCAAGGAGGGCTGTATCATGCAGAGAGAACATACTCTAAGAACCTTAAGCTGGAATGGCTTTGACAAGTTCAAAAGAAGACCAGTAGAATAGTGCAGGGGATTGGAGGAAGGAGGAGGGGAGAGAAAAGGGAGGATTTTGGAAGGAAGCCAACCTAACAATGTAATGTGCATATGTGAATATATCACTATGAATTTTATTATTATGTGTAATTACAATGCACCAATTTATAAAAAAAAACAAAGAAAAAATAAAGAAGTGTGTGGTTCTTGGCAGTGGAAAATAGAGAATTTGTACTCTTGAGACCAAAAAGGTGATTGATCAAATAAGGCAGTTGTCATCAAACTAAAACACACCTGTGATATTTGATAAAAATAAATAAATAAATAAATAAGCAAGATTGCTGGAATCCTCTTATAGATTTCCAGATTCACAAGGTCTGGAATGGAGCCCAAAATCTGTATTCCCAATAAGTTCACAGTGATGCCACAGCGACTGATCTGGAGAACAATTTGGTGAAGGAATGATATGGGGCTTTGAACACAGAGCAGGGATTTTGGATTTATTTTCTTTTTTTTCCTCAGATTTATTTTATTTTTATCTTTTATATATTTTTATTGGTGCATGACAGTCTCACATCATAATGCAGTTCATAGTGATAGTGACATACATGCACACAGCACTTGGTGGGCTTTCCCCTGGCTCCTTCCCCACTCCCTCCCCAATACGGGTATTGAGATTGACCTTGGTATTATCACATATGTACATAATGTCAATGAAAGTAATTCCTTCATTGATTCTCCCTCTCCCCATACCCCTTCCCCTAGCCCACCTCCCTGGCTCCACAGAAGTTTCTCCTCCATTATCTGGAGTCCCTCTGGAACCCAATTACTCCCTAGCTTCCACATATGAGAGAAAAACATATGACTCTTCACTTTCTGTGACTGGCTAATCTCACTTAACATAATGTCCTCCAGGTCCATCCGTTTTCCTGAAAATGACATTATTTTGTTCTTCTTTATTCTTGAGTAGAATTCCATTGTGTGTATATCACACAATTTTGTAATCCATTCATCTGTTGATGGACATGTAGGTTGGTTCCATAAGTTGACTATTGTGAGTTGTGTTGCTATGAACATGGATATGAATATATTACTGTAATTCTCTGATTTCAGTCCATTTGGAAAAATACCCAGTAATAGTAAAGCTGGATGTTTGATTATTTCTAAGTATAATGGAAAACTATAGGGTGATTCTAAGCAGTAGACTCTGAATAAAGAATAGATTTAAGGAAGGGAGTAGGAAATGAAAGCGAAGTATACTCTGAGCTTATTTATATTTTGGATCCAATGAATGACTCCTACAGAAAGCATACAATTAGATGTTATGTTTTTCTTTTTTTTAAACCAGTTTGACTACCTCTTTCAAATGTATTCTTTTAACCATTTAAATTTAATGCTACTATAGATATGGTTGGATTTACATCTGCTGTCATGCATTTTTGTCCATATATCTTATTACTGATTTTCTTTACTAACATTACATACTAATATCCATTAAGTGGATATTTTTCTAGTATAGAATTTTAACACTTTTAATGATTTTTATATTATGTTTTCCGATTTGCTTTCTTAGGGGTTTCCTCGGGGCTTAGAAAGCATAGTATACCACATTAGTTAACACAAACTGTTATAAAAATACTGTTAGGTGCATATTTACAGGTACCACTACCAATCTCACTCACTGTGCAGGGAAAAAAGAGGGTGGGTAGAATGCAAAGAGAAAGAAACCAAGCCACATGTACATGTGTGTTTGCATCACTTTGATTCTCACTATGATACATGATTACAATGTACCAATAAAATATTATAAAAAAATAATGATTAAAATATCAGTAGTTTAACACAGTTGAAGTTGGCTTTTGTTTATTGTACACATATAACAATTCAACATAAAACTTTACCTGGCATTTTAATACAGTGACTCAGAAACTTAGGTTTCTTTCATCTTTTGGCTCCTCCATGTTAGAACTTCATAATCATTTCCGTTTGGCCAGTGAGTGGGACAAGAAAGGTTAATTAAATCCACTGGTTTCTAAGCCACTTGGGCTTAGAATTAACATTGTTTATTTAGACACACAGCCCAATGACAGGAAACCATCTTATTCCTCCCCACCTTACTGATGCAAAGAACTTTAAAATGTAGGGATTGTCTTGGTAGCCAATGCAATAGTTCTATGTGGTGAGAGAAGAGCCTAAATACTTGATAGACTATAAATTACTTCTGCCATGTGAGGAGATATCTTAGAAAACTATTTGAATAATCTAGAGCAGGACATGGTGGCACATACCTGTAATCCCAGTACTTAAGAGTCTGAGAAAGGAGGATCACAGGATGGAGGACAGCCTCAGCAATGTAGTGAGACTCTCAGCAGCTTAGTAAGACCGTTTCAAAACAAAAAATTAAAAGGGCTGGGGGTATAGCTCAGAGGTAGAATGCCCATGGGTTTTTCCCCCAGTACCACAAAAGAAAAAAAAATTTCAGTGATCTAGAATAGAGAATTAAATGACTCAGACTAATACCAGAGTAAAAGATGATGTAGAGATTCACAATATGTTATGGAGATAAAATCAGTTGATTTGATATAGGGATCTCAGATATCCTGTAGATGGTAATATTACTTACTGATATGCAAAGCAAACACAAAAAACAGTAAAAGGATTTAAGAAATTATTACCTGGTAATTTTGAGCATTCATTTAGTTATTTAAATGAAAATATAAAGCAGATCTTTAGTTATGTATATCTAGAGTACAGTAAAGATCTGTGTGTGTGTGTGTGTGTGTGTGTGTGTGTGTGTGTGTGTGTATGGGAAGTAACTGGAATAGAGATAATAAAGTCCCAGATCTCTTCAGATTTTGTTGATAAAAAATATGCAGGTATAAAGACAAATCAACTCAAAATTTGAGTCCCAGTGGCTCACCAATATTTTATAGGACAAAGAGAAGGTAGAGGTGGAATGAAATGAATAAAGAGCTGCCAGTACAGAAGAGGGATACTTTAAACATGTTATAACAGATGCCAAGAAGATACAGGATATCAAGAAGGTAAGAGTGGTCAACTGTGCTGAATGTTTCTTACATTTGAAATAAGAAAAAGACATGTTACTAAGGCCATTTGTATCTTGGTAAGGATATTTTTATCTCCTACCCTATCACTTGGGCCAGATGCTGTAATTGTTTTATCTAATAGAATGTGGGTGAAGTGATGTATCCAACTTCCAAAGATAGCTCTCAATAAGAAATAGAGTTTCTTTGTGGCTTTCTTTTCCCAAGACACACAGTCCTGAAAGACAACACGCAGTGGATAATCCAAAACTGTGCCACGTGCATGGAGCACATGGTAAAGGCCACGCGGATAGAAACAGATCCCTATGCTGATAGTCATTACTGGATTGCTGAATGTTTACATGAGTGAACCTCACATGATTTCAACTCCCAGCCTTCAGATCTTCTAGTTGTGTCCCATATATTGTACAGGACCAGCAAGCCATCCATGCAGTGCTTTTACCAAATTCATGACCCCCAGGATCTGCAAATATAATAGATTGCTATAGTTTGAATGTTTTTCCTCCAAAATTTATATTTTAAAACATAATGGAGGGTTCCAAGATGGTGACTAAGGGAGATGCCACATTATGATTTCTCTGAGACTTGGATCTCAATCACCGTGAAATCAACTTCTCGACAGGAAAAGAAAAACAACAAAAATTTGAACTAAACAATGAAAAATTTGAAATGCAACGTAATCAAAGCCAAAAGACAAAACAAAGGAAAGTAAAAAGCTCCAAGTGCCTTACCTAAGGAACGGTGGCAGCGCCATCTTGGCTGGGCCGCGCTGGCTGCTACCAGCACTGTGGCTTCCACACACCGCCAGCAGAGAAGCCAGAGACCTGTTGTGAGTTCAACTGCAGATCAGCAGAGACAAAAGCAAGCAGCGGCTCGCTCCACACTCAAGAGACCAAACGGCGGCGGCGACAGCAGCTGCAGTGTCGTCATCTTGGCAGGACTTTACCGGCAGCTACCAGTATTGTGGCTTCTACACAAGACCAATGGAGACACCAGCGACCTGTTGTGAATCCAGCAACTGCAGAATAGCACAGTGAAGGCGAGCAGCGAATCCCTCCATGACCCGAACTACTCCACAGACCCGAACTACTGCGTCGGCAGAAGCAGCAGCAGTGCCATCTTGGTCAGACCATGCCAGCGGCTACTGGCATTGCAGGTACTGCAGGCCACCAACAAAGAAACCAGGGACCTGTTGTAAAACCAGCAACTGCAAAGCATCAGCGACAAAAGCGAGCAGCAGTTCGCTCCATGCCCAGCAGTCCCCAGTTCCCAGAGGCCTGACCAGAACCTGCAGCAGTGACTGAGCCCACCCCCCCAGAGATTAAGAGCAGTGCTCAATGAGACCATAAGTCTGTGAGCCACCCCAGGGGGGACCACCCAGCACAGCCACAGGAACTTGAGGGGTTTGAGACGGTGCGGATTGCCACAGCGGAGGTGGGAGTGGGGTGTGCTGTGGGACATGGTAGATGCATGGATAAGCAGACAGTCCCTGGCAACATTTGGGTGGGACAGACTTGCAGCCTGTGGGTCGCAACACCCATATAGAGTGCCCGGGGATCGCCAAAGGACATACAGTTGTGGTACCTGGGGAAAATTGGACCAAACCAGCCCTCTTTGCGGAAAACATGGAGTTCTGTGTCTGCACAGAATTGGGTCAAAGCAACATCCACCGCATCTGTAGGAAAAGAGAAACACAAGCCCAGGGCCCCCTGCTGGTGGCACCTTCCATAGGTGTAGACAGAGAGAGACATAGGGACAACCCAAGTAGAGAATGCGGAGACCCACGCTTGCAGTGAGAAGGGCAATAGCGACACTGGTCACCTGCACAGGTAGTGATCGACACCTGGCAAGGGTCCAATCACTGAAAAAGACCAGGAATTGGACCTGAAAATGGACATTACACCAAGCAAGTGAGAATAACCACTCAGTAAAGGTTATTCATCTTTTTTTTTTTTTTTTTTTTGCGGTACCGGGGATTGAATGCAGGGGCGTTCTACCTCTGCACTACAATCCCGGCCCTATTTTTTATACTTTATTTTGAAACCGGGTCTCACGAAGTTGCGGAGGGCCTCACTAAGTAGAGAGAGAGAGAGAGAGAAGGAGAGAGAGAGAGAGAGAGAGCTGAGGCTGGCCGCGAACCCAGATTCTCCGGTCTCCGCCTCCCAAAGTACTGGGATTACAAGCGTGCGGCACCACTCCCGGCAGGTTATTCATCTTTAAAGCTCAACTAGTAGCAACTATCTACCTCAAGAATAAGAAACTATAAAGGGAGAGAGATTAGACATAAGAAACCTACAGAGTGAGAGAAAGAGAGCACCATAGCAACAAAGGTATAAATGGAAAAACCTGATATCATGAAAAGGAAGAATAGCAAAGAAACAATGAGCTCCCACAGTCCCACAACAACAGAACCCACCAACACAGAAGTGCAAAGATTGCCAGAAGGACAATTCAGAACTTTAATAGTAGATATGATACAGGATTTCAGAAAAGAATTCAGAGAGAGCCTGAAAGTGATGAAGGATCAAATAAACAAAGAATCTGACAACCTGAACAGGAATCAAAAAGAAGCTCTGAAGGAAGTGAAGGATGCAATCATTGAAATGAAGGCATCAATAGAGAACATCAACAATAGACTAGACCACATGGAAAACAGAATCTCACTCTTATAAGATGACCTCTCCAAAAATGAATGCATAGTATATAAATTAGGAAAAAACATTTTGACAGCATGAACTGGACATTGAAGAGATCTCAGCCAGTCTTAAAAGAGCAAACCTAAGAATAATAGGCATAGAAGAGAGAATAGAAGCTGAAACCAAAGGAATCAATAATCTATTCAGAGAAGTAATATTAGAAAATTTTCCAAACATAGAAAGAGAGGTCGACACACAAATACAGGAAACATATAGAACCCCTACTAGACAAAATCAGAGAAGAGGTTCATCACACCACATAATAATCAAATTGACTAATGTAGAGGTCAAGGAGAGAATCTTAAAGGCAGCAAGAGTAAAAGACCAAGTAACATGCAGAGGCAAACCAATAAGAACCACTCCCAACCTTCCAAACCAAGTCTTGAAAGCCAGGAGGGCCTGGAGTGACATATTCCAAACTCTGGAAGAAAACAACTTCCAGCCAAGATTTATCTACCCAGCAAAGATAGCTATCAAATTTGATGGGGAGCCGGGCGTGGTGGCGCACGCTTGTAATCCCAGTACTTTGGGAAGCGGAGACCGGAGGATCCGGGTTCGCGGCCAGCCTCAGCTCTCTCGCTCTCTCTCTCCCTGTCTCTCTCTCTCTCTCCTTAGTGAGGCCCTCCGCAACTTTGTGAGACCCGGTTTCAAAATAAAGTATAAAAAATAGGGCCGGGGGTGTAGCACGGAGGTAGAACGCCCCTGCGTTCAATCCCCGGTACCGCAAAAAAAAAAAAAAAAAAAAAAATTTGATGGGGAAAGAAAAAACCTTCATTGACAAACAGAAGCTGAAAGAATTTATGTCTTCCAAACCAGCACTAGAGAAAATACTCAAAGAGATTAATTACAAAGAAGAAATAATAAGAAAACGCCAGAACCGGAGAAACAGTGATTTCCACCAAACAACTAGGCAAAGAACAAACACTACCTCAAACAGAAATCAAATCTCAAAATGTTAGGAACTAAAACCCATCTCTCAATAACGACACTGAATATAAATGGCCTCAACTCCCCAATCAAGAGACATAAGGTGGAGAAATGGATTAAAAATCACAATCCATCTATATGTTGCCTGAAGGAAACACTCCTTACAAGTAAAGATACACACAAACTAAAGGTGAAGGGATGGAGCAAGGTAACAGAACTCAAAAACAAGCAGGAGTAGCAATTATGATATCAGACAAATGAGACTTCAAACCTAAACTTATCAGAAGAGACAAAGAAGGTCATTTCTTACTGGTAAAAGGAACAATCCAGAAAAAGGATATAACAATAGCCAACATTTATGTCCCAAACATAGGTGTAACCACTTTCATAAAAGAAGCTCTTCGTGACATTAAATCACACATAGATTCAAATAAATAATATGGGGAGACTTCAACACACCTCTCACATCACAAGATCGATCTATAAGACAAAAGGTCAGTAAAGATGCTTCAGATCTAAGGAACATCATAAACCAAATGGACCTAGTAGACACATACAGTGTATTCCACCCAACTACAGCTGAATTCACATTTTTTTTCAGCTGCTCATGGAAGCTTCTCTAAAATAGACCATACCCTAGGCCACAAAGTGAGTACTAGCAAGTTCAGAAAATGTGACATAATCCCCTGCATCTTTTCAGATCATAATGGAATGAAACTAGAAATCAACTATAAGAAGACCCAGAGAAACCTCATAAACATGTGGAGACTGAATACCACACTGCTGAATGAGGAAAGGGTCAGAGTAGAAATAAGGGGATAAATTAAGAAATTCCTAGAAACAAAAAAAACCAGAGACAAAACATATCAAAATCTCTGGGACACCCTGAAGGCAGTATTAAGAGGAAAATTCATAGCACTGAGTGCCCACATAAGAAGAACAGAAACTCACCAAATAAATAACCTAATGACACACCTCAAAGCCCTTGAAAAACAGGAACAGTCTAACCCCAAAGCCAGTAGAAGACAAGAAATTATTCAAATCAGAGCAGAAATCAATGAAGTAAAGAACAAAAAAACTACAAAAAATCAACAAAACCAAAAGATGGTTCCTTGAAAAAATAAACAAGATAGATAAACCATTAGCCAACCTAACAAAAAGAAAAAGAGGATCAACCCAAATTACTAAAATAAGAGATGAAAAAGATGATATTACCACCAACAGCATGGAAATGCACAGGATTATCAGAAACTACTTTGGAAAACTATACTCCAACAAAATGGAATACCTAGAAGAAATTGACAAATTTCTAGAGACGTACAACCTTCCTAAGTTGAATCAAGAAGATATAGAAAATTTAAATCAACCAATAGCAATTAAAGAGATTGAAACAACAATAAAGAGCCTACCATCAAAGAAAAGCCCAAGCTGGGCGTGGTGGCACATGCTTGTAATCCCAGTATTTTGGGAGGTGGAGACTGGAGGATCCGAGTTCGTGGCCAGCCTCAGCTCTCTCTCTCTCTCTCTCTCTCTCTCTTTCTCCCTGTCTCTCTCTCTCTCTACCTAGTGAGGCCCCCCGCAACTTCGTGAGACCCGGTTTCCAAATAAAGTATAAAAAAATAGGGCCGGGGTCGTAGTGTGGAGGTAGAATGCCCCTGGGTTCAATCCCTGGTACTGCAAAAAAAAAAAAAA
>PVJS01054029.1:0-13101 GCA_004027185.1 Glis glis
GGGAATCAATGGAATTACTATCATAAATAACATGTACATGTGAAAATATACCAACATCATTCTTGGTACTTCATACGGGTGGGGGGAGGCGGGGGGGCACCAAGAGCTGTGTGCATATATGTTAACATCAAATAGATATTCATTGCAATGTAAGACTCCAATGCACCAATAAAAGCACGTTAAAAAAAAAATAAAAAAATAAATAAAAAAAATAAAAAAAAAAAATAAAAAATTGAATATATTTTGCTCAAGAGATCAAATATATTATCGGCAACAAATACTGTTCAGTCATTTTCGTTAATATGACAGGCTCATTTTATAAGAAAGTGACAATTACCCAAGTAAGAATGACCAAAACTTGAATAGCAAATATTTAAGTCAAAAAATAGTAATTTTTTCCTTGAGATGGTACTTCAGTAGGCAGATGGGATTTTCCTTACTTTACTTTGGTGACATATAAGTATATAAACTCACAAGTGAAGAATAGAAATAATAATTTTTATGGCTGCATCAAAGATATTCTGAAGTAAGTTTATTCCCAAATATTTTAAATATTTATTAATCAAAGTCATTTTTAAAATATACTTTTTTAGAACAGCCCTGGAGGGACTCGGTGGGAAGCCGAAAGCGCCAGTGTTCCCCACCTGCAACCCAGACAGCCCTTGAGGGTCTCGCCCTAAACTGGAGGAGAGTGCCAGTGTTATTGGCCTACATCCAGGCGGAAGGAAAGAGGGACACCAGCAGCAGAGAGCTGCGGCCTCCCCCCCCCCTCAGCACCCAGGCCAGCCACAGTGTCTTCACCTAAACAGACAGACCCAGAAGGACTTGGGAAGTAGAGACACCAGAGTGCCCCACCTGAGCTTAGGTCGAGAGAAAAGAGGGACACAGGCAGTGAAGAGGGTGAGCCTCCCCCACCTGCGCCCAGGCAGCCTGAGAGGGACTCGGCCTAACCTGCGGAGAGTGCCGGTGTCCCTCACCTGTGCCCAGGCAGAAAGAAAGAGGGACACAGGCAGTGAAAAGCATGAGCCTTCCCCCACCTGCACCCAGGCCAACCTGAGAGGGGCTTGGGAATTGGCCTAATGTGTGGAGAGTGCCGGTGTCCCCCAACCTGTGCCCAGGCAAAGAGAAAGAGGGACACAGACAGCGAAGAGGGTGACCCTTCCCCCACCTGCGCCCAGGCCAGCCCAAAACGGTCTCTGCCTAAACAGGCAGAGACAGAGGGACTCAGGAAGCAGAGAGTGCCAGTGTTCTTCACCTGTTCGCAGGCCAAATAGGTGAACCACCAGAAAAGTCTGTCAGACACCAAAGACAAACTAACTACCACTGACAAATGGAACCGATCAGCAGCCTGCACATTGAAGTTTAAAAACGCACAGGGTACAAACTGACCTACCCACATCTCTGAGTCTACTCCCTATTACAGAGGTGATAGACAGGTCCACACACCTCAACACCTGGATCTCATCAACAACACCATTGCAGCTGACAGAAGGAACCCTAGACTAATTGCCACCCAGTACCAACAATCTGCTGGCAGAACAACAGTAGAGTGATACGGTACACAGATATCGAAGAATGTATTAAAGGGTGATAAACACATAACAGAGAGCTAAGAATAACCATACAGTAGAGGCTAATCATCTTTAAGGCATACCTAGTAATAAATATCTACCTCCAGAACAGGTTACTATACAGGGAGAGTGATCAGACACAGGAAACCTACAGAGTGAGAGAGAGATACCCAAAGCAACAAAGATATAAACTTAAGAAACCTGAAATCATGGGAAGGAGGAACAACAAAGAAACAATGAGCTCCCACAACTCCACAATAATAGAACCCCTCACCACAGAAATGCAGGGATTGCCAGAAGGACAATTCAGAACTTTAGTAGTAGAAATGATACAGAATTTCTGAAAAGAATTCAGAGAGAGCCTGAAAGCAATGAAGAATCAAATAAGCAAAGAATCTGACACCCAAAATAGGAATCAAATAAAGGCTCTGAAGGAAGTGAAGGCTGCAATAACTGAAATGAAGGCATCAATACAAACTATTAACAGTAGACTAGACCACATGGGAAACAGAATCTCACTCTTAGAAGAGATCACTCCAAAAGTGAGCGCATCATATATAATATAGAAAAAACAATTTGACAGCATGAATTGGACATCGAAGAGATCTTGGCCAACTTGAAAAGAGCAAAACTAAGAATAATAGGCATAGCAGAGGGAATAGAAGCTGAAACCAAAGAAATAAACAATCTTTTCAGAGAAGTAATATTGGAAAATTTCCCAAACATAGAAAGGGAGTTCGACACCCAGGTACAAGAAACATATAGAACCCCGAATAGACAAGATCAGAGAAGAGGTTCACCACGTCACATAACAGTCAAATTGACTAATGTAGAGGCCAAGGAGAGAATCTTAAAGACAACCAGAGAAAAAAAACCAAGTAAGATACAGAGGCAAACCAATAAGAATCA
Source organism: Glis glis (assembly GCA_004027185.1). Classification (NCBI taxonomy): domain Eukaryota; kingdom Metazoa; phylum Chordata; class Mammalia; order Rodentia; family Gliridae; genus Glis; species Glis glis. Next base: position 2,481 of record PVJS01054029.1, read on the forward strand.
CCCCTGACGTTCCAAACCACGTCATGAAAGCCAGGAGGGCCTGCAGTGACATATTCCAAACTCTGAAAGAAAACAACTTCCAACCAAGATTTACATACCCAGCAAAGATATCTATAAAATTTGATGGGGAAATAAAAACCTTCCACAACAAACAGAAGCTGAAAGAATTTATGTCTGCCAAACCAGTATTAGAGAAAATACTCAAAGAGATTAACTATAAAGAAGAGATAATAAATAAATGCCAGAACCAAAGAAACAATAACTTCCATCAAACAGCCAACTAAGAAAAGAAAAAAAAAAAACTACCTCAAACAGAAGTCAAAACTCAAAATGTTAGGAATTAAGAATCATCTCTCAATAACCACACTGAATATAAATGAACTCAATTCCCCAATCAAAAGACATGAGGTAGCAAAATGGATCAAAAATCTTAATCCATCTATATGCTGCTTACAAGAAACACACCTTACAAGTAAAGACACTCACAAACTAAAAGTAAAAGGCTGGAGCAAGGTAATCCATGCTAGTGGAACACGAAGACAAGCAGGAGTAGCAACTATGATATCAGACAAATTAGACTTCAAGCCTAAATTTATCAGAAGAGACAAAGAAGGTCATTTCTTACTGGTAAAAGGAACAATCCAGCAAGAGGATATAATGCCCCAAATATAGGTGCGACCACTTTCATAAAACAAATTCTTCTTGACTTTAAGTCACACATAGATCCTAATACAATAATATTGGGAGATTTCAACACTCCTCTCACACCGCTTGATTGATCTTCAAGATAAAAGGTCAGTAAAGATGCCTCAGACCTAAGGAACACCATAGGTCAAATAGACCTACTGGACACATACAGAATATTCCACCCAACTACAGCCGAATTCACATTTTTTTCAGCTGCTCATGGAACCTTCTCTAAAATAGACCATATCCTAGGCCATAAAGCAAGGACTAGCAAATTCAAGAAATGTGACATAATCCCCTGCGTATTTTCCAGACCATAATGGAATAAAACTAGAAATCAACTGTAAGAAGACACAGAGAAATTTCATAAACACGTGGAGACTGAACACCACACTGCTGAATGAAGAATGGGTCATAGAGGAAATAAGGGAAGAAATTAAGAAATTCCTAGAAACAAATGAAAATAGGGAAACAACGTATCAAAATCTCTGGGACACGTTGAAAGCAGTATTAAGAGGAAAATTCATAGCACTGAGTGTTCACATAAGTAGAATTGAAAAGCACCAAATAAACAACCTAATGACATACCTCAAAGCCCTTGAAAAGCAGGAACAGTCTAACCCCAAAGCCAGTAGAAGGCAGGAAATTATTAAAATTAGAGCAGAAATCAATGAAGTGGAAAATTAAAAAACAATACAAAAAATCAACAAAACCAAAAGCTGGTTTCTCGAAAACATACACAAGATAGATAAACCATTAGCCAACCTAACCAAAAGAAAGAGAGAATCAACCCAAATTACCAAAGAAGAGATGAAAAAGGAGCTATCACCACCGACAGTATGGAAATCCAGAGGATTATCAGAAACTACTTTGAAAAGATATACTCAAACAAAATGGAAAACCTAGAAGAAATTGACAAATATCTAGACACATACAACCCACCCAAATTGAATCAAGAAGATATAGAAAAATTAAACCAACCAATAACAATCAAAGAGATTGAAGCAGCAATAAAGAGCTTACCATCAAAGAAAAGCCCAGGTCCAGATGGTTTCCCAGGTGAATTCTATAAAACCTTTATAGAAGAGCTAATCCCAATATTCCTCAACTTATTCTATGAAATAGAAAGAAATACATTCTATGAAGCCAATATCACATTCATACTAAAACCAAATAGAGACAGCTCAAGGAAAGAAAACTACAGGCCCATATCATTGATGAACTTACATGCAAAACTTCTAAACAAAATACTAGCAACACACATTCAAAAACACATCAAGAAAATTATACACCATGACCAAGTTGGGTTTATCCCAGGGATGCAAGGCTGGTTCAACATACCTAAAACAATCCAAGTAATTCACCACATAAACAGAATCAAAGACAAAAGTCACACTATCATTTCAATAGATGCTGAAAAAGCATTTGACAAAATCCAACACCTATTCATGCTAAAAACACTGCAGAGAATTGGAATAGAAGGAACATACCTCAACATCATAAAGGCAATATACAATAGGCCCACAGCAAACATCATACTGAATGGGGAAAAACTTTGAGAGTTCCCTTTAAAAACAGGAGCAAGACAAGGATGTCTGCTGTCACCACTCCTTTTCAATATAGTACTTGAATCTCTAGCCAGAGCAATAAGGCAAGAGAAGGAAATAAAAGGAGTACAAATAGGAAAAGAGGAGCTGAAACTATCTCTATTTGCAGATGACATGATATTATACTTAGAAGATCCAACAAACTCAACTAAGAGGCTTATAGAACTGATCAACAAATTCAGCAAAGTGTCTGGATACAAAATCAATCTTAAAAAATCAGAAGTTTTTCTGTATGCCAACCATAAACCCACTGGAAAAGAAATCCAGAAGACATTTCCACTCACAATATCCCCCAAAACAATAAAATACTTGGACATAAACCTAACCAAGGAGGTAAAAGACCTCTACAAGGAAAATTATAAAACATTGAAAAAAGAAATTGAAAAGCCAGGCGTGGTGGCGCACGCTTGTAATCCCAGTACTTTGGGAGGTGGAGACCGGAGGATCTGGGTTCGCGGCTAGCCTCAGGTCTCTCTGTCTCTCTCTTTCTCTCTCTCTCTCTCTACCTAGTGAGGCCCTCTGCAACTTCGTGATACCTGGTTTCAAAACAGAGTATAAAAAAAATAGGGCTGGGGGTGTAGCGCGGAGGTAGAACTCCCCTGGGTTCAATCCCCGATACCACAAAAAAAAAAAAAAAAGAAATTGAAGATCTTAAAAGATGGAAAGATCTCCCATGTTCTTGGGTAGGCAGAATAAATATCATCAAAATGGCCATTCTTCCAAAAGTGATCTACAGATTCAATGCAATACCCATTAAATTACCAAAGTCATTCTTCACTGATATAGAAAAATCTGTCCTTAAATTCATTTGGAACAACAAAAAACCCAGAATAGCCAAAGTAGTTCTCAGCAACAAGAACCATGCAGGAGGCATCACAATACCTGACTTCAAACTATACTACAAAGCCATAGTAATAAAAACAGCATGGTATTGGCACAAAAGCAGACACATAGACCAAAGGAGCAGAATAGAAGACTCTGAAACAAATCCACATACCTACAGTCAATTGATTTTTTGACAAAGGGGCTAAATATATCCACTGGTAGAAAGATAGCCTCTTCAACAAATGGTGCTGGCAAAACTGGCTAACCATATGCAGAAAAATAGAAATAAACCCCACCTTCTACTGGAAGAGGGCATAGGTCCAACACTTCAACACATAGGCACAGGTAAAGACTTCCTCAATAAGACCCCAAAGGCACAGGAAATTAAAATGATGATCAATACATGGGATTGCATTAAACTAAAGAGCTATCGTGCAGCAAAGGAAACAATCAAGATCCTAAACAGAGAGCCGACAGAATGGGAGAAGATTTTTGCCAGCTACTCCTCTGATAGAGGACTAATATCTAGAATATACAGAGAACTTAAAAAAAATCACCACTAAAAAAACAAATAACCCAATCAAAAAATGGGCAAGTGAACTAAAGAGACATATCACAGAAGAAGAAATACAAATGGCCAATAAATGTATGAAAAAATGTTCAACATCATTAGCAGTCAGAGAGATGCAAATCAAAACTACCCTGAGATATCACCTAACCCCAATTAGAATGGCAATCATTAAAAAACACAATAACAGCAAATGCTGGTGAGGATGTGGAGAAGTAGGAACTACTACACTGTTGGTGGGATGGCAAATTAGTGCAACTAGTTTGGAAAACAGTGTGGAGGATCCTCAGAAGAATGGGAATGAACCTACCGTATGACCCAGCAATACTACTTCTAGGCATCTACCCAAAAGATATGAAACCAAACTACCAGACTAATGCATGTGTATCTATGTTTATAGCTGCACAATTCACAATTGCCAAACTTTGGAACCAGCCAAAGTGTCCATCAACAGATGAATGGATTACAAGACTATGGGATATGTAATTTTTCACAGCCATAAAGAAGCTCAAAATTATGTCATTTGCAGGGAAGTGGAGAGAACTAGAGAACATTATGCTAAATGAGATTAGTCAGTCACAAAGAGTGAAAAGTCAGATGTTCTCTCTAGTATGTGGAAGCTAGATAGAATGGGACTTAGAAGGGACTCAAGACAAAGAAGAAGAAAACTTCAGATGAACAAAGAAGATGACCTAACTGGGGGAGTAGGGGGGGAGGGAAACACACTAAAGCACATGATGTATATATACAAACTTATAAGACTCAATCACTATGCAGAGCATGAAAGGGAGGGAAGGGGGAGGGAATAGGGTGGGATTTGAGGGAGGGCTAAATGAGCAATGTGCGCATGTATGATTCTGCTACCCTGACACTTATCAAATGTATAATTACAATGCACCAATAAATGAATATATAAAAATATATAATTTTTATTACCAGTTTTAGATTTTCTGTAAAGATGAGAATACAAAAAAGTCCTTTATACTTCATACTGTTTCCCATATTTATATAACAATATTGTATATTTACTATAAGTTACAAACTATTATTGATAACTTAACATTAAGACCAACATATTTATTCACATATCTTTGTTTCTTTCTTTTTTTTAACCTAAAGTGACGTTTTCTATTTAAGGTAGCATTACATTTCGTCATTATCTCTCCTTAAGCTCCTTTTGGCTTTGGCAGCCTCTCAGAATGTCCTTGTTTTTGATGACCCTAACACTTTACAGGAATATTGGTTATGAGTTTTATAAAATATCTTTCAATTGGGATTTGTGTGGTATTTTTCTCATAGTTATAGTGGTGTTATGAGTTTGAGGGACTAAAATGGCCTTGGTTACTCAGCATTGAAATAGTATTTTTCAGGTTTCCTGGTTATAAATCTATCATTTTCAACATAGACTTTTACTAGTGCATTGTAATTATATGTCTTAGGTTCAGTATGATGCAAACATACATGAGCACTGCAATTGGTGAGATTCCCCCAGACACCCCTCCTTGTACGTGTTAGTGAGATTATACATGGGCATAGCATTATTTCAACGGTTTCCTTCATCAAGCCTTCTTTTTCCCTCTCGTTCTCCCTCCCTCAGTTCCCTTACACTATTCTACTAGTATCTGTCTTCATTTATCTAAAGTATCTTTTGTTTTCTCTCTAGCTGCCATATATGAGGGAAAACATTTGAACCTTGACTTTCTAAGACTGGCTCATCTGATTTAATATAATATTCTCAAGTTCTATCCATTTTCCTGCAAATGACATAATTATGTTCTTATTTATGGCTGAGTAAAATTCCATTATGTGCATATACATTTTCTTTTTTTTTTTTTTGCCATACTGGGGATTGAACCCAGGGGCATTCTACCTCTGAGCTACATCCCCAGCCCTATTGTTTAATTTTATTTTGAAACAGGGTCTCACTAAGTTGTGGAGGCCTCACTAAATAGCTGACGCTGGCCTCAAACCCAGATCCTCCTGTCTTCACCTTCCAAGTACTGGGATTACAAGCTGTGCCACCAAGTCCGGCGGCAAATTTTCTTTTATCCATTCATCTGTTGACAGGCACCTAGGTTGGTTCCATAATTTGGCTACTGTGAAATGTGCTGCTATAAACACGGATATGCATTTATTCCTGTAGTATTTGGATTTTAATTCTTTTGGAAAGATACCAAGGAGTGGGATAGCTGGGTCATATGGTGGTTCTATTCTTAGTGTTTTGAGAAACCTCCATATGGATCTCCATAGTGGTTGTACTAATTTACCATCCTACCAACAGTGTGTAAGAGTTCCTGATTTCTCACATCCTCCCCACCATTTATTTTTGTTTGTGTTCTTGATGATTGCCATTCTAACTAGAGTTCAATAGAATCTCAGTGTGGATTTGACTTGCATTCCCCTGATTGCTAATAATGTTGAACATATTTTTCATATATTTATTGGTCATTTGTATTTCTTCTTATGAGAAGTATCTATTATAAATCTACAACTTTAATGTCCTTTCTGGATTGTACTTTTTGGAAAGAAGTCACTGTTCTTAATTCTTACTTATAGATTCTCCAAATCCTTCTTGCGAGTAGACTATTTAATTTTGGGAAATTCTTATGTGAGGAGGAATGGATTCATTAGCCCTTATTTATCTAGCTATTTAATATTATCTATAAAATTGCTTTTTCTTCCCTGAGATTCATGCCAAATTGTCAGTACAATAAATGGATTTGCTATTGTAACTGCAAATATCAAACAGTGAGAAAAGGAAAATAGCATAATATTATCAGGCAAGCAATTTTGACCTCTTAAAAGCATTCTGTTGAATACCAAAGCCTCTGGACCATGATTTGAGAACTGCTGGCCTTAGATTTGCCTTTTGGTTTCATCCCATCTGTTTGTTTTGTTTTACTTGGGGTCCATACATATGATTGGCTAATATGTAGCTTAAGTCTCTTAACTCATAGGTATCTCTCTGTTAGGAGCTAAATTGTGTTCTCTCCAAACTTATATGTTGAAGATCTAACCCACATTTCCTCTTAATTTAACTGTATTTGGAGATAGTGTTTTAAAGATGTCATTGAGGTAACCTGGGGTTATGAGTGGGCTCTACTCAAATAAAACTGGTTTCCTTTAAAAAAGAACCACAGATGAGATAGGGAGAATACTACGTGAAAACAAAGGGAGTAGATGCCTTCCACAAGCCAAGTAGAGATGCCACAGGATTAAACCAACCCTCCGACAGCTTGAGCTTGGACTTCCGGCCTCCAGAACTGTGAGGGAATAAATTTGTCCTAACTGATCCAATCTGTAATACTTTGTCATGGCAGGTAATACATTTTTCATCTCTCTTTTTTATTTTTCATATCCTCTTATCTTTCTTATTTGTCATATGTGTATATATAGACATACATATATGTATATATATTCACATATATATCTTATTACATATTTATATAAGTATATAAGTAACTTCTATATGTACTTATATTATATATAATTATATATTATATATAATTATATATTTATTACATTTATTATAATATATAATACATATTACATATTATATACAATATATAATTATATACATATATATATATACTTATATATATATTTTTTGGGTGTGTTACTATTACTAGGGATTGTACCCTGGGGTATTCTACCTCTGAGCTACACCCCCAGCCAGATTTTATTTTGAAATGGGGATCTCACTGTAGCTGAGGACCTCTCTCTGGCCTTGAACCTGCAATCCTCCTGTCTCAGACTACCAAGTTCTGGGATTACAGGTGTGCACTACCACTCACAGTTATTTGTCATACTTATTAAATAAATTTGGCATTGTATCATTTCTCATTTGATGGATTGTGATGAATAAATACCTGTGACTTCATTTAACTTGCTTTCTGCTCTCTGTACTTATATAAATTGGTTGTTCCTCCAAAAAAGGTTTTATTTTTTAATCATTTCTTCATTAATGACATTATTTGTTTTCATGTGGATTCACATAATGTTTGGAGCCATCTACATTTTATGAACTTAGTAGTCACTTATGATTATTACCCAGAGATATTAATTTATTTTTATAATATTTAATCCATCTGAATGCAGACAAGCCTGAATTGTGCAGAAAGATCAATATGATAAACTTGATAAGATATTGGCATATAACTCTCAATATAATCCATGAAGATTGTTACTGTTAGAATACATATTTTACAAAGAACAAAACTGGTTAAGTGGCTTATATAATATCACATATCTAATAATTATTAGAGCTAGAATATAAACCAACATTCCTTTACTATGAATGTGTTATTTCTTCTTTATCACTGACTTTTTGGAAGACATGGAAAATTAAAACTGTTTTCTTTTTTTTTTTTTGCGGTACCTGGGATTGAATGCAGGGTCGTTCTACCTCCGTGCTATGCCCCCGGTCCTATTGTCAAACAAATAGGAAATTTTAATTGAATCTGTTAAATTAGTCTTTGCAATAAATATTACTCTTTTCAAGTTTGTCCGATACCTGCAAAAAGATATTCTCTGCCATTCAGATAAAATCTATATATTTTTAAGGCCCTTGAATGTTTTCTTTTTTTTTTTTTTTTTTTGCGGTACCAGGGATTGAACCCAGGGGCGTTCTACCTCCGCGCTACACCCTCGGCCCTATTTTTTATACTTTATTTTGAAACCAGGTCTCATGAAGTTGCAGAGGGCCTCGCTAAGGAGAGAGAGAGAGAGAGAGAGAGAGAGAGAGAGAGAGACGGGGAGAGAGAGAGAGAGAGAGATGAGGCTGGCTGTGAACCCGGATCCTCTGGTCTCTGCCTCCCAAAGTACTGGGATTACAAGCATGCGCCACCACATCCGGCTCTAGAACTGTTTTCTATAATGAGACCATAGCATATAATTGAAATATTGCTAATACAATTATACGCAGTTATGAAGAATTCTGTGAAAAAATGAAAGTTTGTATTTTTATTTTGATTAGTGTAATTGTTAGAAAATTTCCCTTTAATTTCTAGTAACATTATGCTCTTTGATGAACTTTGAATGAACAGTAATGTGTTGATGAAATGGACAAATTGTTCAGAGATAAATTAGCCTTTTCTGAAGAAGGAAGGATGCTGATTGTGACCACCTGGTTTCATTATTTAGTTGTTGCCCATGGTGTGAACTGCAGTTTAGCTAATAGATTTTCTCACCTACAACTGACAATAGTAACAATATATGATGCCACCTGATAGTGTAAACTACCAGTTAAAAAAAAAGGAAAACAACTCTGTCATTTGGACATCTGTATTTGTATTTTGTGTGTGTAATTTTGCATAGTTTGTATACATATATGTTTATATGTACTTTTGTATTTGTTTAAAGATCACAATAATATAGAGATATAGATAGCATTTATATAGAAAGAAGATTAGGTGCACAGAAGTGAGGTTCGGAAGTGCTGAAAGTCACTTACCTAGTTAGTGATAGCATCAAGAATGGAAGAATGACATCTAAAATTATCAGAAACCAAAACATAAGCATTTCACAATGTGAATTATACTGTATTAAAAGATGATATCCACAGTTTTTCTCTTCTTGAAGAAAGTGATTTGTTCAATTATTTGGATTATTTTTCTACAAAGGGTTAATAATAATACACACATCATATGTGATGTTTGATTTAAAACATTTGATAAGCCAGGTGTGGTGGCACACGCTTGTAATCCCAGTACTTGGGAGGTTGAGACAGGAGGATCGCAGGTTCGCGGCCAGCCTCAGCTGCTTAGTGAGGCCCTCTGCAACTTAGTGAGACCCTGTTTCAAAATAAAGAATCAAAACTAGGGCTGGGGTGTAGCCCAGAGGTAAAATGCCCCTGGGTTCAATTCCCAGTACCTAAAAAAACAAACTATAAAACATTTGATAAAAAAAAGGCCCATCATTTTGGAGAGAGAAGTTAATTTCACTAAAAGTTAGCTTTGTAGAGATCATTTATTTTTTACATATCAACCAATAATTACATTTAGTATTATGATTCATTTGTTTTAATCAACCTAGCAAATGCATTCCTTAAATGAGGATTGTTCTATGATGGAGTTTAACTCTCAGTATATACAAAAATAATTCAATGCATTATGAAGATATTTTGTCCTATTTTTCTTTATATTAAATGGTTTCAGATTTAATACTTGCAACAGAATGAGGAACTGAAATAGAGAAACAAAGGAAGATGAGACATTGCTAACCATTTGAACCAAAAAATGAATATGTTTTTCTATAGTGAGAAAAACCAGTAAAGGCAAAAATGTCATATGAACCCCAAAGCACATATTCAAAGATATTTTGGTGTATTTTGTTATTATATAAACAACACAAAAAAACTAGTCACAGAAAGTGAAAAATCATATGTTTTCACTCATATGTAGAAGCTAGAGAGAAATGGGGAAACGACCTCAGATAAATGGGAGGAGATACTAGTGGAATAGTGGAGGGGACTGGGGGGGAGGTGGGGAGGTGAAAGCAGAGATCTGATGATGAAAACAATTTAAATAATCCTTTATTCATATATGAAGCTATCTATATCAGTATTCATATTATCTATGAGGAGGGGAAAGGACCCAGAATGAAACCACAATGGATGCTGTGTGCACGTCTGTTTCTGTCACTCTGAACCTCACTATGATGTATAATTACAATGCGCCAATGAAAATAAAAATGAGCATGAGAAAGAGGGAAGGGGAGGGAATGGGGCTGGGAATTGGTGGAGGGCCAACTGACCATCGTGTGCATGTATACTTCCACCACCCTGAAACACATCAAGATGTATGATTACAATGCACCAATAAATAAAATAAAATAAAATAAAGGCCATTTTGGAAAACAAATGAGCCATAAGCAACACCTAAATTCATGAATTCATGGTGTGTGTGTGTGTGTGTGTGTGTGTGTGTGTGTGTGT
>PVJS01054030.1:0-13101 GCA_004027185.1 Glis glis
GTGGCACACGCTTGTAATCCCAGTACTCTGGGAGGCGGAGACCGGAGGATCTGGGTTCGTGGCCAGCCTCAGCTCTCTCTCTCTCTCTCTCTCTCCCTCCCTGTCTCTCTCTCTGTCTCTCTCTGTCTCTCTCTGTCTCTCTCTACTTAGTGAGGCCCTCCGTAACTTCGTGAGACCTGGTTTCAAAATAAAGTATAAAAAATAGGGCCGGGGGTGTAGCGCGGAGGTAGAACGCCCCTGCGTTCAATCCCCGGTACCGCAAAAAAAAAAAAAAAATAAATAAATAAAAGAAAGGTAGATCGAGGCAGGGAAGGAATGAGACTGATGTGTCCTATTATTCTTTCAACCATACAATATTTTACTTGCTGTTACTTGCTGAAGTGTCATGCCTTTAGAGAACTTTGGTAGTTGTCAGAAGGTGCAAAGGTGGGAGCCTGGGAATCTGCTTCTCACCCCAGCTCTTCCATTGCTGTCCTGGGCCTGGAGAGCCCAGCATGGAGGAGGGCAGTCACCGTGGCTTTTCAGAGCTGTGTGACAGTGTGATGATCTGGATGGTGGTGCTCTGAAAGGTGTGCAGCACCTTTAAAAAGCGAGGCATTCACGTCCCTGTACAGCCCCGGGTTGAGGTTAGCCATGGGTAGGCTCTCTGTTTATGCTGGACATATGCTTATTTTGCTCAGGATGAGAGTTTCTTTGCATCTTAGCCATAGTTTCCTAAGAACTAGAGGGTGGAGTGGAGGGAATTGGTTGTCTCTGCAGCACCCTTACTATGTTTTCCCAGTGTGGTTTGGATGGGTGTGACTTCATTCCCAAGATCGACCAATCCCAGCACAATTCCATGCTGTCTGCCAGAGCGATTGGTCAAGACAGGTGCATACCTCAGGCAGCCTTGAGCCCATAGGCCCCTGAGTCATACTGACCACTAGGAAAGGCTCCAGGGCTTAGGTTAGTGCAATGGAGCCTAGGACCTGACCTCAATGACTAGGAAAGGAACAAACCTCCTCTCCTACTGCATGTGCATAAGCATGTTTGTATTCCTGGTTGCTACTGGCAACCGTGCTTTTATAAGCTAAACCAGCTTTGATTGATGATTTTATAATGGAAGGCAGAGGAAGAGACTGAAAGAAAATTAGTCCTTGGTTGCAAACTTTACCTTCTAGATCAAGCGTAGCCTGAAAGCCAAACTATACTTGAATTGTTTGATTATGTGTGATGATAATTTCTATCATCTAAGTCCCTAGGAGACTTTCTTTTACTTGCAATGGAAACGTGCTAAGTGGCACAGTAAGTTATAATGAAAATATATTTGGCCATTTCTGATCTTTGAAGTCTTTCTGCTCCTTGTCTGTGTTCATCTTTGATTTCTTCAGCCTCAGACTCATCCCTGAGCTGGGAATTTTCCATTCACCTAGCTAGGTGATTCTATGGTAGCCCAAGATTTCTATTTTGATTCTCATTAAATCTATTTTTTTTTTTGGTACCAGGGATTGAACCAGGGGCATTCTACCTCTGAGCTATATCCCCAGACCTTTTTTAATTTTTTATTTTGAAACAGGGTCTCTCTAAGTTGTTGAGGCTGGCCTCTAACCTACGATCCCCCTGTCTCAGCCTCCCAAGTACTGTGATTACAGGCATGTGCCATCATACATGGCTAAATCTAATTCTTCTTCTAAATACTTTTTAATTGACTCTGGGTCAAGTAGTATGTGCTTATTAAACATAAAGAGAATTAATTCAGAATTTTTGAATAGCCACCATTCCTTCCCCGTCCTTTTTCTCATAATAAAGTTTCAAACATTTTAGTTCCATAAAAATTTCTCCCCAGTTCACATAAGATTTCTTCTTCTCAGAGTAATATACTGTAATTGTTTTTGTAACTATCTAGCATCTTTAAACTAAATTATCTGGTTAATTGCTTCTAGTTCCTCTTTGATTTCTATACATAGATTGTTGTCTTTTTGGTCTATGACTTTTAATTCAGTCTATATAATAAAGATTGGAATTTAACCACAAGAGCTTTTCAGTTTTTCCTGGCTCAATTATTTTCTCATTAACTTTGCTTTTGTACTCCCTTTCACCCTTGCCCTGCCATATTTATAGATAATGTTTCTATGACAAAATACCTCTGCCAAGACTTGCTGATTTTTCATGGGTAGTTGGAAGATTGAGTAATGGCAATTTCAGGGCATTTAATATTACCCTCCAACATGGAAATCATTGATAAACTATTATCACCATTGTGTATTACCTGGTGATCAAGAAAAAACAGTGATCAGGGAATAGTTGTTGATGGTAGACAGGGGCCACCTGGCCAAGAAGGTCTACATGGGAGTTGAAACGGAGCAAGAGTTCTACTCTCCAAGTTTGAGCCATGGGTCCTAGGGGCTGCATCAGCCTAGAGGAAGAGCTCTTTATCTCTGATTGCACCACCCAGAGGAGTTGCCTTATTAAAGTTAACACAAACGTGCCAGATGTTCTGCCCTGTCACTAAGAGGTACGTGCTAAGGAATTGTTGGACTTGCTGTGTTATGAAAGAGAATGTGTTCCTACCAGTTAGAGCCATAGATGATTCTCTTTGATCATATCACTGCAAATGCCAAGAGGCAACGCCTTAGGGTATTAAAATTCTTCAAATGAAAAGTGGAAGGCTACCAGGGATTATTATATGACAGTACAGTTTTTATCAGAATGTTCATTCCATTTACCAAGGAGAATTGTAAATGTGTTTTGAATTTTTCCTTGGTATTTGTAACTATAGATATATAAGAATATATAACTATAGATATATAAGAATATGAGATATATAAGATATATAAGAATATGAGGCATTAGAGTATAATGGAAGGAAATACTACAAAATCATAATCAGGTTCACCTGTCAATTTTAGCTTTCTTATCACAGGTAAGGTGTTTTGTGAAACTATTTTTAACTGACCCATTACCCAGATCCTTGGAGGAATCATATATACCCTCAAAGAATATGAAGTTCAGTTTGTCTAGTCAGTCATCACCTTAAATCTGAAATTTTTTAGTTAGTTATTAAGTTCATATAGGATAAAAATAAATTAAAAGGCCCGGCGTGGTGGCGCACACTTGTAATCCCAGTACTTTGGGAGGTGGAGACCGGAGGATCCGGGTTCGCGGCCAGCCTCAGCTCTCTCTCTCTCTCTCTCGCTCTCTCTCTCTCTACTTAGTGAGGCCCTCTGCAACTTTGTGAGACCTGGTTTCAAAATAAAGTATAAAAAATAGGGCGGGGGTGTAGCGCGGAGGTAGAACACCCCTGGGTTCAATCCCGGGTACCGCAAAAATAAATAAATAAATAAAATAAATAAATAAATTAATTAAAAGAAGGGAAGAGGCAAGAAGATTTGAGGAGTGTGGAATTATAGTTCATTGAGAATTGCAAGAAGAAGGAGAAATGGAGGTCAACGGCAAAGAGAAAAGGCCCAACAGAACAGTGGGACCTACACCATTCTGAATCCTTCATATCCCTCTATACGCTCCCCTTGGAGGACTCACGTCACTCTAAATCAAATGTATTAAATTGCAGCTGAATGCAACAGTAAGTATGATTTTGGAGTATAACAATTGAAAACATTTTATACTGGTTAAATTAGAACTCTCAGCAGTTAATTTCTAAGTGGCTATGATTTCCAGACAATCCTTTTGCACCTTTGGGATTTCTTATGATGATCTAACCGACAACTTGTTTTCAAATATCATTGTTATGGGCTGAATGTGTTCCATCAAAATCATATTTTGAGGCCCTAACCCCAATATGATGACATTTGGAGGTGAGGTGGGGCCTTTGGGAGGTACTTAGGTTTAGGTGAGGTTGTTAAGGTGGGGCCCCCATGTTGGGATCAGTGTCCTTAAAAGAAGAGAAAGACTGACTAGAATTCTCTTTCTCTCCACCATGTGAGGACAGAGAGACGAGGTGGCCGTCTGCAAACCAGAAAGCATCCCTTAACTGGAATCAACCAGCACCTTGATCTTGGATTTTCCAGGCCCCATAATTGTGAGAAATAAATGTCTGTTTAAGCCACCCAGTCTATGGTATTTTGTTAGAGCAGCCTGAGCTAAGACAATAATGGAGTTGATAAATTTTTATCATTAATGGGTGTTAAAATGTCATGTTTTGAAGATATTTAAATGATTATTTCAATTTTGTCATTTTCCTTTTTAAATTTTGGAGCCAATATATTTCCTTTCCAGTCTTTAGGTTTATAGCTTTCCCTGATAAAAGTTCATAGGCCCCAACCATTGAGCTTTAGAGCCTAAAAGCTAAAATGACCCTTGAGGGTCAGTACTATCACCGTGCCAAGAATGTTAGTACATGTTAGTAACAATAATGTTAGCTGTTTCCATAATGACTCCATCAGAGCTTTCCATCCAAGACGCCCCATCGGTAAATTTAAATAAGGAAATGCTTTGATGGTTCAAGCCAGAATAGTCTGACATGCTGCTTCTGCTACCCTTGCCAATTCAGAAACCAAGAACAGAAAGGACAATTCCAAAATACTAACGGACCTGTATTTCAACATTCCTCCCTATTAGGCTCGTCTTCATCTTCATCATAAAATCTTTTCTTCCCATTAGCATATACATGATAGTTCGGTCATGATTCTTTGAAAAACCTTTTAAAAATATCCTATCAAGAAGTCACTGCAGAGGCTGGGCGTGGTGGCGCACGCTTGTAATCCCAGTACTTGGGAGGCGGAGACCGGAGGATCCGGGTTCGGCCAGCCTCGGCTACTTAGTGAGGCCCTCCACAACTTCGTGAGACCCGGTTTCAAAATAAAGTATAAAAACTAGGGCCGGGGGTGTAGCTCGGAGGTAGAATGCCCCTGGGTTCAATCCCCGGTACCGCAAAAAAAAAAAAAAAAGAAGTCACTGCAGTAAATGCATCATATTTTCACTCTTTGATAATCAACACAAATGAGAGTGAGAGAGTATCATGGGTGATCTTGTGAAATGTTTCATACCTCTCTTTGTTTGGCTTCATGTTGATGTCACCAATGATGTGGATGTCTGCAAATTTTATCCTAAATTTGCTCAGAAGAGAAGCCATTCTGAAAATATAAGAGAAAAAAACACGTCACCATTGCATGTTTAACTATTTTCAATAAAAGTTTATCTGTGTTTGAGTTAAGATATCAAAAGCAATCATATCTTATTTCAGCTCAGCTTTCAGACTGAGCCTTTCGGATTCGATTTTCATTTCAGTACTTGTTGCACAATTAAGTGTGCACCAGGCTATTCCACTGAAGGCAGAAAGAAACTCCGGGTTCGCGGCCAGCCTCAGCTACTTAGTGAGGCCCTCCGCAACTTAGCGAGACCCTGTTTCAGAATAAAAGAATAAAAAATAGGGCTGGGGGTGTAGCTCGGAGGCAAAATGCCCCTGGGTTCAATCCCCAGTACCGAAAAAAAAAAAAAAGAAACTCTAGCAGGTGCAGATGCTGGAAAGCATATATCCAACTCTGCATTCATCTTTCAGGGAAGATAATGCAAATTTGTCCATATTCCCTTATTATTTGAAATAAAAACAGAAGTCTTAAAACTTCCTGACATTATTTTGCTGATAATTAATGTAGAGTTACTGACAAACTAATAATTATTATACATTACATAGTTATATATTGGAGGTTTTTTTCCAGGTGACTGATAATTTTGATATAATTTCAAAGTTAGAGAAATACTGTCGGGATAGTGCAAAAAGCTCCCAGACTCAACAATTATTTATATTCTGCCCCATTTGATTTGTCATTCTCTTTACTTCTGTTTTTTATGTTTATCTACCCACTAATGTACAGTAATTTGCAGCCATCAGGTCCCTTTATCCCTAAATATTTTAGTGAGCATTTCCTGAGGAAAAGGATATTCTTTTATGCAAAGAGTACAATTTTTGAAATTAAAAAAAATTAACAAATTTTTAATCCTCAAACCACCTTCAAATTTTATCAGTTGTACCAATAAGGTACTGGAGGATTTAATAAATATAAATTATTATAGATATCATTTTAGTTTTCATTTTCCATTTTAACATACTCTAAGAGAAATTACATGTCTAATATTAATGTATAAACATTATATTGTTCTAATTTAAAATAAATGTATGAATATAATTATATACTTTAATATATGAGTGTGTATGTGTGTGTGTCACAATTATATCTTGTAAAATGTTTATTTTGTTCTGATTAGTTAATGCATCTAAGAAAGAAACATTCTAAAGGAAGGTATGTATAGTTGTTTCTTCTGGTAGAATCTAAACCTGCTAATTCATGGCAGTTAGTTTTAGCACAGCATATGTAAAAGAGAACTAAATTAGCCAAGCATGGTGGCACACACCTGTTATCCCAATACTTGGGAGGCTGAGACAGGAGGATCATAGGTTCGCCTCCAGCCTCAGCAACTTAGTGAGGCCCTCTGCAACTTAGTGAGACTCTGTTTCAAAATAAAAGAATAAAATAGGGCTGGAGGTATAGCTCGGAGGTAGAATGCCTCTGGGTTCAATCCCCAGTACCACAGAAAAAAAAAAAGAGAGAGAGAGACAGAGAAAGAAAAGAAACTACTGAATAAGAGTCCTGCCATTATTCTGTGGTTGCTGAAAGTCCCAGGGCTCAGGACTCCAGCATGCATGAAGGGTGGGGAGCCGTGGAGGGTGAATCCCCAGGTTTCCACCAGAGGTCTCTGAATATGCCATGTTCTTGGCATCCTTGTTCTCACAACTGTACATCAGCTCTCAATGGCTAAATTAATGAAAAATGTTCAGAGATACACTGTGGGAAGTTTTTCTTTTTTTAATTAGAAGGATTATCAACAGTCACCCATTTAAACTTTTTAAAACTATCAACAAGAAACTGGGGGCCAGGACCCTGGTGCAGTCTTTCAATTTAGTTCTCTCTGTCTCTGTCTCTGTCTTTGTCTCTCTCTCTCTCTTTTTTGGTGGTGCTGGGGATTGAATCCAGGGGCATTCTACCTCCAAGCTACATCCCCAGCCCTATTTCGTTTTTTATTTGGAAACAAGCTCTTGCTAAGTTGCGGAGGGCCTCACTAAATTGCTGAGGCTGGCTTTGAACCTGCAATCCTCCTGTCTTAGCCTCCCAAGTACTGGGATAACAGGTGTGTGCTACCATGCCTGGCTAATTTAGTTCTCTTTTACATATGCTGTGCTAAAACTAACTGCATGAATTAGCAGGTTTAGATTCTACCAGAAGAACCAACTATACATTCCTTCCTTTAGAATTTTTCTTCCTTAGATGCATTAATTAATCAGAACAAAATAAACGTTATACAAGATAATGACACTCCAAAATTCCTTCCCCCATCCCTCTCCAGTACTGGAGACTGGACCCAGGAGCACTCTATCACTAAGCTACCAACCCTTTTTACTTCTTATTTTGAGACAGGGTCTTGCTGTGTTGCCCAGGTTGCTCTCAAACTTACTATCCTCCTGCCTCAGCCTCCCGAGTCTCTGGGAATGCGGGCATGCACTACCACGCCTTGCTCAAAATTCCCCTCTGGAAGCATTTGTGGCAGGGAATAAAGACAAGGATTAGAAAAATTAAGCAAATAATTAATTGACCAATACAATCAAGTAAACAGGAGGCTGATCTTGGTGGCTTTGTTTCCAAATCTATTGTACCTCCAAAACACTTAAAGCTCCTGAAATTAAAGAATTAATGTGATAAACATCTGAGAAGACAAACATGTGAGCCATACTCACGCAATTTTTTCCTCCTCAATGCGGTTGATCTTCCCTCCCACGTAAATTCTTAACTTACAGTCTTTCCATTTTTTTCTGAGAGTCAAGATGTAAGGGATAAGGAGTGTTAACCCTGGAATAAAGAGTAAATTATGAGAGAAGTGAGGAGGATCTCTGGCATAGCTCTTCCATCATTTACAACCTTTGAGAACTCAAAAGTGTTATTCTCCACTGGTACCATTTTCACAGATCTTCCCATGCAGTTTGTTAAATTTATCAGAACAGGAATTCTGTTCCCTAGTGAATATTCTGGAAGTTTTTTTTTTTTTTTTACCTCCATCATCAAACAACCACCAGACATCGATTGTTCCTTTTCCTTGTTTCTTTTTAAATTGAGTGCTGGCTTCCGCCAGTTTCTGGTTGAACTCCCCCACGTGCATTGACTGGATGGTGTTAACGCTGCTGTCTGAAACGAAACAGAAAGTGATGCATCTATTTGTCTTTTGAAGACCGAAACAAAATAACTTTCCAATAAACCTATTGATGAAAATAGAGGAAAGGTCATGAATTCATATTTTTATACCTGCAGATAAATGGTGAACTCTATTTTCCAAAGAGCAGAGATAAATGTCGAATCCCACAGCAATTTAGATCACGTTCGATCAGTAAATAAAATTTTGGTATTGGCTTTATGATTATAATTTTCATTATAAAGCAGCGGATTGGTCTCAGATCCTTAGTAATCTGTCTCAGAGTGGAATTATCATTAGGCATGTAACAATGCTCAATAATTTGATACAATGGCCAATATATCCCAACCATGCTAAATCTCATATATAAATCTACTAAATAATAGTTTCAGATTTACTTGAAAATAGAACATGTGGTGATTGGGTTTTCTAGAGATAAAAAATAGAAACAAATATTCTTTCATTGGAGAATTCATTCATTTAAGTACAGTTTTGGTGGAAATTCCATGAGGATATGGATCATAAAATTTGCCAGAGACTATGTACATCTTAAAACTCTATTTGGTGCCAAGGGTGGCTTGGCTCATTTCTGTTTCCTTTTCATGGAGTCTTGTGAAGCCCAGGTAAAAGCACTTGAGCTATTTGAATCTGTGAATGAAATGGAAAAAGCCAGCAGGGTATGATGGTGCACGCCTGTAATCCCAGTACTGGGGAGGCTGAGACAGGAGGATCACAGGTTCAAGGCCAGCCTCAGCAACTTAGTAAGGCTCTCAGCAACTTAGTGAGACCCTGTTTCAAAGTAAAAAGTAAAATGACTGGGGTATAGCTTGGAGATAGAATGTCCCTGGGTTCAATCCCTAACACCACACACACACACAAAATAAATAAATAACAAAAAAAGGAAAAAGTCAGGAAATATTGGAAGAAAAAATACACTTACTTGAGTTATAATCAAGGATTCATATAAACTACTTAAAACACTTTTAAATACAATTTCTACCCTTACATGGATACAGTGAACTGTGCCAGGAATCGGGCCAGCGTTTGAGTAGGACCCTTGTTTCAATTTTTCAGTAGGAGTCTCGTTGCCACACTGTATGTATTATTTCTCATTTCCTTGCCTTTGAAAGTTGTGACTTTCTTGCACCATTTCAAAGAGGTGGTGTCAGTGTAGTGCTTAGCATGGCTGACAGCCTCCTCAGAGCTTCCTCTCTGATCTAGGTTCTGAAGGTACTTTGTTCTGTTTTTCTCTGTCTCTACGTTTGGGTTTGGCACTTCTGAAGCAATTATTTTATATTGTTTCTATATCCCTGGGATCGCTGAGGCAGAAAGTACATTTGTTTGCAGAACGGACCACGCTCGCTCTGCCCTTACTCACTTACATGCAAATCAAAGTATCTGGAGGAGTCGTTATGAGCGCCTGGAGGAAGGCTTGGTGTTGATCTAGAACTCCAAAGACTTATCTGCCACCTCAAGCCCACGGTAATGAATGGGCCCACTTTAGAGCTGCGTTTGAACTCTCAGGTATTGAAAGCAGTGTATAACATTATGATCTTGCTTTTCTCAACACTGAGACATGCCGACTTTCAGAGGAATACTTTTTTTTTTCTTGCCAAAACAAGTATTATGATGTAGAAACAGGCTTCCAGAACAAATAACAAGTCCTGCTTTCATTAATGAGGACATCAATGCTTTGCCCTCCAAGAAAGAGGAAAATACTGCACTATGACTTCTGAATTTTCCCTTTGCTTTTCCAGACGGAATCGCTTAATAGAGCATATTTGATGGATAATTAAGGTTTGTTACAAATAAGCTGAACAATTGGAAAAGAAAGAAGATTGTAGTTGGTATTCAAAAAGTCTTATTCGAATTTTTGTACCCCAAAAGTCCTGATGTAGCTCCAACTTTAGACTCAAACACATCGTTATTCATGGAAAATGTCACTTAAATGTGGGTAGTAAGTAGTTAGCTCTCCTCCCACGGTCCATGGAATATTCCAGGAACCTGAGAGTACCTTTAGTATTCGAGGTGGGATTATATTTGCATTTCCTACCACTCTCTGTAAATATATAACAATATTATATTATGAGTGAAATTTCATCCTTGGGTTGGATAGTCGAACAAGCAAACTTAGCTAAATCAGGGTAGGAGATGGCCTCCTTGAAGGGTTAGCTACTGTCAACCTAGATCAGAAGCCTGCTCAGTCTCAACTGCTATTTGGCTTGGAGACCCTCCCAGAGAGACCACCTTTCCCAGCCTGTGTATATGACTTCAGTCACAAGGACATTTGTGCATGGAGTGCATGTTAATATTTTGATTTTCTACCAGCAGAGGTCACTGTGGATCTCGTTAAACTCAAACCTGCAGCGTTTTGGAGAGAAGGCAATTAAAAAAAAATCAGACTTTTGAATCACCTGTTATAAAATTTTTAACAAACGCTCCCATCCTTTGGTCCTCTATCCCTGCGATGCACACCAGACATTCAGAGATAAATTTACCACTCAGCCAAAATCAAGAGGTAGTAATTAGTATTAACCAAGTTCTAAGTCCATCCTGGTTTGTGAGAAAGATGCCTTTTTTTTGAAATTAGGCTTTTAAGCTGGGCGTGGTGGCGCACGCTTGTAATCCCAGTACTTGGGAGGCAGAGACTGGAGGATCCGGGTTTGTGGTCAGCCTCACCTGCTTAGCGAGGCCCTCCGCAACTTCGTGAGGCCTGGTTTCAAAATAAAGTATAAAAAAAAATAGGGCCGGGGGTGTAGCGCAGAGGTAGAACGCTTCTGGGTTCAATCCCCGGTATCGCAAAAAAAAAAAAAAAAAGAAATCAGGCTTTTAGATGGATCCTCATTTACCAATACTAGTCAACTTTAAGTCCACTGAAATATATGCAAAGTAAGGTGGGTGTAGTGTGGGTATTGGTTCTTAAATTTCTAGCCCCATTCCATTTCAACCAGGACATAACTATTTTAAGGCACTCAATCTGCTTAAGTACTATTAAACTCCCAAACCAAATAATACATTTAAAATAATTTTTACAGCAAGACGGTACAAAATACTTAATGATGTTGATAAATGACAATGGCTTCTACCTTTTCTCCATAATACTCTTTTTTTTTTTTTGCGGTACTAGGGATTGAACTCAGGGGCATTCTACCTCTGAGCTACACCCCCAGCCCTACTTTTTATTCGTTATTTTGAAACAGGGTCTCACTAAGTTGCGGAGGGCCTCACTAAGTAGCTGAGGCTGTCTGCGAACCTGGGTCCTCCGGTCTCAGCCTCCCAAGTACTGGGATTACAAGTGTGCCCTAGCACACCCAGCTCCATAATACTTTCTTGAAAGAAATCTTCAGTGCCTCCCTATGCGCAATGCCCTTGTCTTCGATACTCACTTCTCATTCTTTAGAGATGCTCAAGTAGTGGCTCATCTCAACATCCAGCTTGCCAATGTTTAAAAGCACTTACCTTTTTTAGGAGTTGGCTTAGTAATATTCAACTTGCCAGCTTTCTTAAACAGGCCTCGGATACCTCCACTTCCTTCTTCACCCTCGTTGTCTTTGATAGTGGCCTCTAGTGCTAGTCTCTCCTGTTCCAATTTCTCTAATTCATCTGAGAAAGAAGACAAAAATCAGCTGCTTAACTCAGAGGAACAGAGTTTCTAGAAACAATCCTATAAACTGAGTATTTGAAATGGTGCATAGGTAATAAAATGGTTATGTATGCCTAATGTGATTTTTTCTGAATGATTATTAAAAAGTAATATATTTCAACAAATTGTGTTCAGAAAGTAATAACAAGTGGCTCAGACAAATAGCTGTATGTGTTAAGCTCTAACACAACAAGTTACTGGGTCTTTATTTATGAGGGCAAGGGAGGCCATTGCACAAACAGCCTACCCACTCTATGTAAGATCTTGTACACTGTGAGCCACTGATTTACTGGGTCAGATGTCACACCACTGGAGGTGACAAAATTGCAGAAGTACACTGGATATATATCAGGCACACAGCAATGCCTTCTGAATTGAAATGTAAGAACCGGAGATCAAGAATTAAGGAAAGAGCCGGGCGTGGTGGCGCACGCTTGTAATCCCAGTACTTTGGGAGGCGGAGACGGGAGGATCCAGGTTCGCGGCCAGCCTCAGCTCTCTCTCTCTCTCTCCCTGTCTCTCTCTCTCTCTACTTAGTGAGGCCCTCCGCAACTTCATGAGACCCGGTTTCAAAATAAAGTATAAAAAAAATAGGGCCGGGGGTGTAGCGCGGAGGTAGAACGCCCCTGGGTTCAATCTCCGGTACCGCAAAAAAAAAAAAAAAGAATTAAGGAAAGATAATTAAACCTCATAATGAACTTCTATGAGCTCTCAGTACAAACTGCAGTAAAAAACAGCAAGGACCAATTGCTTCTGTTAAGCAAAATACTTTGTGGAGCGGGTGATTGACGTCAAAGAGATAAAAGCTGAAGCTTCCGTGCCTGTCAGAGTTCACACTGCTATAAAGGCTCTCACGACACTGGAGTCTGAAACAAGAGTCGAGCTGTGCAAAAGTTCCTGCCCAAGGTGTAGACCCACCATCCAAGCTTTGATGTTGGGTCTAGCTGCCTTTTATCTTTATTGGATTCTGATTGTGACAAAAAAAATTCCTAACCGCGATGTAATTCTTTGAATCCCTCTTTGACCTCAACCTCCCTTGGATCAGGGTAAATAAGATTTTCAAAGCAGTCATGTGACAGTGCTAAACTGATGAGGCCTCTTGCTTACGCTGGGCAAGGTGGCAACCTTGTCAGATGCCCTCATCTTACTGCCTGCTGAGAACGGTGCCTTAGAAAATGAGCAGCGCTCCAGCCGGGCGTGGTGGCGCACGCTTGTAATCCCAGTACTTTGGGAGGTGGAGACCGGAGGATCCGGGTTCGCGGCCAGCCTCAGCTCTCTCT
>PVJS01054031.1:0-13100 GCA_004027185.1 Glis glis
CTCTACCTAGTGAGGCCCTCCGCAACTTCGTGAGACCCGGTTTCAAAAAATAAAGCATGAAAAAAATAGGGCCGGGGGTGTAGTGCGGAGGTAGAACGCCCCTGCGTTCAACCCCCGGTACCGCAAAAAAAAAATTAAAAAAAAAAATTAAAAAAAAAATAGGGCTGGGCATGTAGCTCGGAGGTAGAATGCCCCTGGGTTCAGTCCCTAATACCGCAAAAAAAAAAAAAAAATTGACTAATAGGTGGTAAGTGGAGCTCTCTGATTAAACGGATATACTCAAATCCCAGGTTTTCTGATGCTTGGGAAATATGCAAGATTCTGAATGATCGTGCTGCCTGGAACGAGGTGGCCAGAGCTTGCCTGCATCATATGGAGGTGGAGTTTGCAATCCGCGTTTATCGGAAAATCGGAAATGTCGGCATAGTGATGTCCTTGGAAGAAATAAAGGTATACAGTATTTTAGGAGAATTATCAGGTGAAGATTTAAATGCTGTTTATTCAAACATTTTAAATGTCTTCAGTTAATCTTACCTAGCTCATAAATAGATGAGTTGACAGACCATTCCCACTTCCCACTAAGCAAAGTCTATTTTAGTAAAAGAAGTTGAGCCTTTGTATTTCTTCTCATCAAAACTGCTTTTCTTTGTAGGGAATAGAGGACTACAGTCTTCTGGCAGGACATCTTGCCATGTTCACTCATGATTTCAACCTGGCTCAGGACCTGTACCTGGCATCCAGCTGTCCTGGGGCTGCCCTGGAGGTAGGGCAGCAAATAAGGAGAAAAGAAAAGGAGATGCAGAGGAGGGGTCTCCCCTTGTGTATAGTTAGAACTTCTCAGCACCAGCCGCCACACCCCTCCCGCCCCAAGATATAAACATTTCAGCTTTAAGAACCCCTGAGTACTCATTAACTTCAAAAATATTTTCATTCTGCATTCGGTGGAGACATAAAAGACATGGAATTGTAACATTACTAAATAATTTAAAGCCTAAATATGTCCAAAGAGAATGGTGTGTAACTTACGAAAACATTTACAAGGAAAACAACTCCCTGCTTGAGCGTTCACACAGGTCAAGCGCTTTTCTTTTTTTTTTTTTTGCGGTACCAGGGATTGAACCCAGGGGCGTTCTACCTCCGCGCTACACCCCCGGCCCTATTTTTTTTATACTTTATTTTGAAACCGGGTCTCACGAAGTTGCGGAGGGCCTCACTAAGTAGAGAGAGAGAGAGACAGGGAGAAAGAGAGAGCTGAGGCTGGCCGCAAACCCGGATCCTCCGGTCTCCACCTCCCAAAGTACTGGGATTACAAGCGTGCGCCACCACGCCCAGCTGCAAGTTTTCATTTAATAAGCTAATTTTAAGAAAAATTTAGATGCTGTTTACATCTAATTTATGTTAATATTTATCAGTATTATTTGAGATAATTGGGGACACCTTGAGAACATTTTTAAACTTGGACTTGGCTCTCACTGAAGTAGGAGTACGACTGCTATGAGCTTACGCAAAGATGTCATCTTAACTCTCGTGCATTTACCTGTGGGCGCAGGTCACGTGCCCCAGTTTTGTAAAGGATCTGAGGGACCAGCTTCAGAATGGAGAGAGCGAATGCACTCTGTGGTTCCTTCAGCCTCACTTTAAAGGGTTACCTTTTGCCAGGCGTGGTGGCGCACGCTTGTAATCCCAGTACTTTGGGAGGCAGAGATCGGAGGATCCGGGTTCACGGCCAGCCTCAGCTCTCTCTCTCTCTGTCTCTCTCTCTCTCTCTCTACCTAGTGAGGCCCTCTGCAACTTCATGAGACCTGGTTTCAAAAAAAATAAAGTATAAAAAAAATAGGGTCGGGGGTGTAGCGTGGAGGTTCAATCCCTGGTACCGAAAAAAAAAAAAAAATAAAATAAAGGGCTACCTTTTCCGGGCACAGAGGTCAGAGGCAGAGCCCTGCCGCTCTCCACGGTCTACCCATGTGGCCTTGTAAAAAGCTAGCCTCTCTTTGCCTCAGTTTCTACATCTCTAAAAATGGGTACAAGAAAAGTCCATTGCAGAAGGGCAGTTGTGAAAGTAAAATAAGCTAATGTCCAACACAGTATCTGGTGAAGAATAGCACTTGAAAATGTTAGCTATTATTAATTCTTTCTAAATATATATAAGATGAGAAATGAACTTTATATATTTTTGTTATGGTACTAGGTTGTGAACCCAAGGGCATTCTACCTCTGAGCTACACCCCAGCCCTATTTTATTTTTTATTTGGAAACAGGGTCTCGCTAAGTTGCTGAGGCTGGCCTCAATCCTGTGATCCTCCTGTCTCAGCTTCCCAAGTATTGGAATTAGAGGTGCGTGCCACCATACCCAGCATGGGAATGAACTTTAAAAGATTCTGTAATGGTT
Organism: Glis glis; assembly: GCA_004027185.1. Taxonomy (NCBI): domain Eukaryota; kingdom Metazoa; phylum Chordata; class Mammalia; order Rodentia; family Gliridae; genus Glis; species Glis glis. The sequence continues at coordinate 2,390 of PVJS01054031.1, forward strand.
AGTTGATATTTGGAATTCTGTATCAGAAACTGGTAAAAGACCACAAGAACCAGAAAGAAAGACACTCTAAATTTTATAATTTCTATTATTTATTTGTTTATTCATTCATTCATTCATTCATTTATTTATGTGGGGGGGGCACATCGGGGATTGAACCCAGGGCATTCTACCTCTGAGCTATACCCCCATCCCTATTTTATTTTTTATTTGGAAACAGGGTCTTACTAAGTTGCCGAGAGTCTTGCTAAGTTGCTGAGGCTGGCTACGAACCTGTGATCCTCCTGTCTCAGCCTCCCTAGTACTGGGATTACAAGTGTGCACCGCCACGCCTGGCCATGTTTTCTATTATTCATGTTGCCATGTAGCTTCCAATCGTCTAAAGAAATGACATCAACTCCTATAATAAAGTGCTTACCAACTTTTTTATTATTGCCCCTCAAAGATGAAAAATTAATTTTGATTGCTGACATTAATTTAATTTAATATAATTTCTCCCTGCTGAGAAAAGTCAAATACTAAGGAATAAGATTTATTAAGTACGAATGAGTTTTGGGAGGGCCACAAACCACTGTAAGAGCTCATCGTTTTGCCAGTTTAGGGCTCTATCACCACCATTGAGAATGCAGGTTATGGTAGCATATTATCCTTGTAAATATCAAATTTCATTACTTAAACAAATAGATTTTGTAATCACTTTTATTAAGGTGACTTTACAGCCTGGTGCAGTGATGCACACCTGTAATCCCAGTATTTGGGAGGCTGAAACAGGAGAACTGCAGGTTCGACAAGGCCAGCCTCAGCAACTTAACAAGGCCCTCAGCAACTTAGACCCTATTTCAAAGTAGAAAATAAAAAATAGGGCTTGGTATATAGCTCAGAGGTGGAATGCCCCAGGGTTCAATCCCCCGTACCACCAGATTAAAAAAATAACAAATAAAAAAATATATATATTCATATATATATATGTGTGTGTGTGTGTGTGTATATATATATATATATATATATATATATATATATATATATAGTGACTTTGCAAAATAATTTGCTCTTGAAATTAAGGTCTTTCTCTTCCTAACAGATGAGAAGGGATTTACAGCATTGGGACAGTGCTCTACAACTGGCAAAACGTTTGGCCCCAGACCAAATACCATTTATATCAAAAGAATATGCTATTCAGCTGGAATTCACGTAAGTTCTCATCTTTTTGTTTTAATTTTTGTTTGTTTGTTTTGTTTTGCAGTACCGGGGATTGAACCCATGGGCGGTCTACCTCCACGCTACACCCCCGGCCCTATTTTTTTATACTTTATTTTGAAACCGGGTCTCACGAAGTTGTGGAGGGCCTCACTAGGTAGAGAGAGAGAGAGAGAGAGAGAGAGCTGAGACTGGCCACGAACCCGGATCCTCCGGTCTCCGCCTCCCAAAGTACTGGGATTACGAGCGTGCGCCACCACACCCAGCATAAGTTCTCATCTTTATGTTTTATTTATTTGTTTGTTTGTTTATTTATTTATTTATTTTTGGGGTGTGTGTATGTGGTACTGGGGATTGAACCCAGGGGCATTCTACCTCTGAGCTATACCCCCAGCCCTATTTTTTATTCTTTATTTAGCAACAGGGTCTCACTAGGTTGTGGAGGGCCTCACTAAGTAGCTGAGGCTGGCTGTGAACCTGCGATTCTCCAGTCTCAGCCTTCTAAGTACTGGGATTACAAGCACACACCACCACCACGCCCAGCTGTCTTTATATCTTAATAGGTAACTAACTGCTACATGTCTTTAATTCTAAGCTTCATTAATTACAAAGTTCTCCCTTGATTTTTAATTGCTTTTTAGAGATTAAAAACTGTATTAACAGCCGGGTGTGGTGGCGCACAGCTTAATCCCAGTACTTGGGAGGCTGAGACAGGAGGATCCCAGTTCGTGGCCAGCCTCAGCTACTAAGTGAGGCCCTCCACAACTTAGTGAGACCCTGTTTCAAAATAAAAGAATAAAATTGGGCTGGGGGGTAGCTCAGAGGTAGAATGCCCATGGGTTCCATCCCTATACCACAAAAAAACCTGTATTAATTATACATCAAAAATGTTTTATTTAACTAATGATATCTTATCCAGACATTTGTCCACTTTGGTTTTCAATATCAAAATCTACATTTGAGCTGGGCATGGTGGCACATGCTTGTCATCCCAGTACTTGGGAGGCTGAGACAAGAGGATCACAGGTTCACGGCAGGCCTCAGATACTTAGTGAGGCCCTCCGCAACTTAGTGAGACCCTGTTTCAAAACAAAAGAATAAAGTTGGGCTGGGGGAGTAGCTCAGAGGTAGAATGCCCATGGGTTCCATCCCTAGTAGCACAGAAAAAAAAACCCTGTATTAATTATACATAAAAATGTTTTATCTAACTAGTCATGTCTTATCCAGACATTTGTCCACTTTGGCTTTCAATATCAAAATCTACATTTGAGCCAGGCGTGGTGGCGCACACTGTAATCCCAGTACTTGGGAGGCTGAGACAGGAGAATTGAAGGTTTGCAGCCAGTCTCAGCAACTTAGGCCATCCACAACTTAGTGAGACCCTGTTTCAAAATTTAAAAAAAGATTAAAATAGGGCTGGGGGTGTAGCTCAGAGGTAGAATACCCCTGAGTTCCATCCCCAGTACCACACACACACACACACAAAAATCTATGTTTGACTCTAAACCTTTTCCACATTTAGAATCACATTTAGCCATCGAAAGGCATGCATAGCCTCAGGGTGACACACTGTGTTTCATAACCTGTGCTCCTGAGCCTGACCTCTTTTAATACTTTGAGGATTTGCAATGTAATTTCAAGACAAAGTGAAAAATACTGAAGTTTGGTCTATATTTTAAGTTTGTTTTTGCTACTGTAACAGAATGCCTGAGACTAGGTAATTTAAGAACGGACATTTATTTCTCACAGTTCTGGAGTCAGGGAAATCCAAGATCAAGGCAGCAACATCTGCGTAAGGGCCTTGTTGCTGCAGCCTTCCAATCAGGAAGGCATAAAAGCAAGAGAGCAACAGAGCAAGAGAGCCCTCCCTTCTACCTCAAGCCTTCTGATAATGGCCGATGACCTAATCACCTCTCAGAGACCCACCTCCTAATACCACCATCACATTGGCAACATATATGGGTGGGGGGCACATTCAAAACTTAGTAGTCTGCATGACTGCTTAAAATTGTAGCTTTTTTTTTTTTTTTGCGGTACCGGGGATTGAACCCAGGGGCGTTCTACCTCCGTGCTACACCCCCGGCCCTGTTTTTTATACTTTATTTTGAAACTGGGTCTCACGAAGTTGCAGAGGGCCTCACTAAGGAGAGAGAGAGACAGGGAGAGAGAGAGAGAGAGAGAGAGCGAGCGAGAGAGCTGAGACTGGCCACGAACCCAGAATCTCTGGTCTCCGCTTCCCAAAGTACTGGGATTACAAGCGTGCGCCACCACGCCCAGCCTAAAATTGTAGCTTTTTTTTAAATTGAATTGCATGTGGATGAAAATTAGTATTGAAAGTCAACACAGAAGCTTTTCAGAGGAGGATATTCAGTGGTTGAGTAATAATCTTTCATGGTGCATGAATAGACTTCACAAATCTCTCCTACCTTTGGAAATCCCATGGTCTATTCTAAGAAATTTAGAATTTTCTAGTACTCTTAATTGCTAGGCAAATGTACTAGCAATTGTACAATTGTATTGACAATTGCAATTGTCAATTGTCTTAATTGACAGACCATACATTTTTATTTCAGTGCTGTATAAATTTAGAGACATTCGACATCAAGTTTTAAGTTAACATTCAGCTATGGTCACTGCTACCAATGCAAATAGCTGCAGAGGCTATAAATGAATCATCGATTTGCAAATGAAGTTTACATGTGTATGTGCAATGAAACTCCACCACAACTACATAATAATTCTTGAGATTTATTGTAAGATACATTCCAATTCCAAAAATATTAAAATGTGGAAAATACTAGTCTTTGATGAACAAAGAAAATATGGTTCTAACTTTTTTTTTGTGGTACTAGGGGTGGAACCCAGGTCCTTCTACCTCCGGGCCATGCTCCCAGTCCTATTTTATTTTTTATTTGGAAACAGGGTCTCACTAAGTTGTTGACAGCCTCACTAGGTTGCTGAGGCTGGCTTCAAACCTGCGATCCTCCTATCTCAGCCTCCCAAGTACTGGGATTACAGGTGTGTTCCACCACACTCGGCTGGTTCTAATATTTGACTTTAAAAAGAAAACATTTTTAAGCCCAGCATAGTGTGGTGCATGCCTGTAATCCCAATACTTGGGAGGCTGAGACCGGAGGATCACAGGTTCGAGGTCAGCCTTAGCAATTTAGTGAAATCCTCAGCAACTTAGACCCTGTTTCAAAATAAAGAGGTGCTGGGGTGAAGCTCAGAGGTAGAATGCCCCTGGGTTCAATTCCCAGTACCAAAAAAAAAATTTTTTTTTCAGAGTTCCACTTTATTTTCATGCAGGCTTTGAATTCATTGAGAATACTGACACACAAATTTTACTTCTAGAAATTATTTTATCAAAAAGTACATTTTCAGCTGGCATGGTGGTGCATGCCTATAATCCCAGTACTTGGGAGGCTGAGACTGGAGGATCACAGGTTCTCGGCCAGCCTCAGCTATTTAGTGAGGCCCTCTGCAACTTAGTGAAACCCTGTTTCAAAATAAAGAATAGGAGCCCGGCATGGTGGCGCACGCTTGTAATCCCAGTACTTTGGGAGGCGGAGACCGGAGGATCCGGGTTCGCGGCCAGCCTCAGCTCTCTCTCTCTCTCTCTCTCTCCCTCTCCCTGTCTCTCTCTCTCTCTCTCTCTCTCTCTCTCTTTCTCTACTTAGTGAGGCCCTCCGCAACTTCGTGAGACCCGGTCTCAAAATAAAGTATAAAAAATAGGGCCAGGGCGTAGCGCAGAGGTAGAACGCCCCCGCGTTCAATCCCCGGTACCGCAAAAAGAAAGAAGAAAGAAAGAAAGAAAGAAAGAAAGAAGGAAAGAAGGAAAGAAGGAAGGAAGGAAGGAAGGAAGGAAGGAAGGAAGGAAGGAAAGAAGAAAGAAAGAAAGAGAAGAAAGAAAGAAAGAAAGAAGAAAGAAAGAAGAAAGAGAGAGAGAGAGAGAGAGAGAGAGAAAGAAAGAAAGAGAGAGAAAGAAGGAAGGAAGGAAGGAAGGAAGAAAGAAGAAAGAAAGAAAGAAGAAAGAAAGAAAGAAAGAGAAAGAAGAAAGAAAGAAAGAAAGAAAGAAGAAGAAAGAAGAAAGAAAGAGAAAGAAAGAAAGAAAGAAAGAAGAAAGAAAGAGAAAGAAAGAAAGAAAGAAAGAAAGAAAGAAAGAAAGAAAGAAAGACGGAGGGAGGGAGGAAGGAAGGAAGGAAGGAAGGAAGGAGGAGGAGGAGGAAGGAAGGAAGGAAGGAAGGAAGGAAGGAAGGAAGAAAGAGAAAGAAGGAAGAAAGAAAGAAAGAATAGGAAATAGTTATGGGGGTGTAGCTCAGAGGTAGAATATCCCTGGGTTCAATCCCCAGTACCACACAAAAAAAGTACTCTTTCATTTGTAATCAGGATACCTGATTTTAAATTTTTTATATTGCAGATAAGAATCTTTTGAAGATGTTATTTCTTTTTAGTCAGTCTTAATTTAAATTTGCCACATTTCTGCTCCTTAAAACCTAAGTCCAGCTGGGCGCGGTGGTGCACGCTCGTAATCCCAGTACTTGGGAGGCTGAGACAGGAGGATCCGGATTTGCAGCCAGCCTCAGCTGCTTAGTGAGGCCCTCCGCAACTTAGTGAGACCTGGTTCCAAAATAAAGAATAAAAAATAGAACTGGGGGTGTAGCTCAGAGGTAGAATGCCCCTGGGTTCAATCCCCAGGACTGCAAAAAAAAAAAAGGAAAAAAAAACCCCTAAGTCCAAGGGCTGGGGTGTAGCTCAGTGCTAGAGCCTGTGCTTAGCATGTGCAAGTTCCTGGGCTCAATCCCCAGAATTAAAAAAGAGAAATCCATACACAAAATGGACATATTGAAAAAATATAAAAAAATTCTTTTAATGGACATATTGGAATCTTAGAACAAAGTACAAGACATAAGGCCCTGGTGCCCTGGCCCCCGTCTCTGTCCTGAAGGTGACAGTGTCCTCTGTGCTAAGAAGAAAAAACAACCTGCCGTATCCTGTCAGAAAACAAACACCCTTAAGCCCTCGGGTCATCCAGAAACCTTTGATTTCAGCTTCTTTCAGGGGAATTGTAGCTTTTGTAGCAAACTCAAACTTTGTCTCACTATGGTCAGAATGGTCAGACAAGCTAAGATTGACTGGGGGCCTGTGCTTTGCTCCCTGTTGGTCATGGTGGGGGTCGGTGCAGCTGGCCTAACCCTTTGTGCTTGACATTTGACCTTGAAACCAATTCCCAAGACTCATTGCTATTTGTACTCTTTTTTTTTTTTTTTTTGGCGGTACTGAGGACTGAACCCAGGGGCATTCTACCTCCGGGCTACACCCCCAGCCCTATTTTTTTAATTTTTATTTTGAAACAGGGTCTCACTGAGTTGCAGAGGGCCTCACTAAGTAGCTGAGGCTGGCCGCGAACCCATATCCTCCAGTCTCAGCCTCCCAAGTACTGGGATTACAAGTGTGCACCACAACGCCCGGCTTACTCAGACTCTTTGACCTGATGTAACGCACCCTGGCCCTGGACAATCAGCAGTTTCCCTTGTGATAACAGCGGCTCACCTGAGTGTATCCTATCATCACCAAGTACCCCAGTGGCCACCAGCTCCTGATTCTGACACCTGTAGCCCGAGGCCTATGCTTGGTTCCAACAGTCTGTTTCATTATGTACCCAAGACCTTGATTAGGTCAAAACAGGCCCCACCTATCAAGTCCGGAAGAGATTTAGCTCTCCAGTATGAGCTTAGACTAATGGGTAGGTCCATAGGAGAATTCCACAATGAAATAATAATAAAGTGTGCGCATTAAAATAATATAAAAATGAAATAAGAGGTCCAGACTCTCAATTTAGCATCTCCTAATTGAGCAGGCTCCTGAAGAAGAGCTGTCATCCCTCTTGTCAGGAGACATCCCTATATGGGTTGGTGTAATTGGGCCCAAATTAGAAATTTCCACTCAGGAATATTGCTGATTGTGAAGCCCTGGGCTGAACCGAAGAAAGTTTTCAATCATCAGAATGGCTTCTCTTCCACAATTTCCTCATACATCAGTAGGCGAGGAAGCTGAAGGAGGCCGGATAACCCCTAACCCAGTACAGTGGAGCTGAGCAAGGTTGCAAATAATGCCATGTTCAGGGCCGGTTAATTATGCTAAAAGAGATGGTTTCTCAGAGGAAGATGGAACTCAGAAAAAGGTCTTATCACTGTCCTAAATAATGAAAATGAGGTCATAAATATGTCCTCTAGATATGCAGGTCTATGTTAGTATCAGTCATGGGAAAAGAGCCTGCTATTAATTATTGCCATGGTTTGGATCATCAGTGTCCTCCAAAGGCCATGTGTTGAAGGTTTGGTTGCCAGCCTGCAGCACTATTGGGAAGTGGTGGGGCCTAGTGGAAGGTCACGTGGAGTATGCCCTTGAAGGGGACATGGGACCCAGCCCCTCCCTCTCCCTCCGTGCTTCCGGCTCCCGTGAGGGGAACAGCTTCCCACCACCCCGAGCTCCCCACGTGCTGCTCTGCTCGCCACAGGCCCAGAGCAACAGCACCAAGTAGCTGGACTGTAGTTTCTAAAACCATGAGCCAAGTGACCCTTTCCTCCTCCGAGTTTCTTTTTCTCAGGTATTTTGCCACCATGATGAAAAGCTAACACGATTATATCATGTATAATGCTTTTCATCAGAATAAGAACCAGGGCCCTCAATACCCTAATACCCAAGTGTTCCTCCTTTTCTACCTCTGATCAACTGATAGCAACACAAATTCTCAATACATATTCTTCTTATAAATATTGGGCCTTTGAGAGAAAGTTTTAAAGGTCACATGACTCATCATTTAGTGCCCTAAAGGAAATAATTAACCATAGGTGGCCCATAAAATGTACTGTAGTTCCCCAATACCTAGCATATCACACAGTAAGTATCTTACAGTAGAGCATAATCCAGTTTAATTTTTTCTAGAATTTTATTGGTGCAATATAATTATACATCATAGTGGAATTCAAAGTGATACATTCCAGCTGGGCATGGTGGCACATGCCTATAATCCCAGGAGTTGGGAGGCTGAAACAGGAGGGTCACAGGTTTAAAGCCAGCCTCAGCAAGTTAGCAAGGCCCTCTGCAACTTAGTCAAACCCTGTTTCTTTTTTTGTGTGTGTGGTACTGGGGATTGAACCTAGGGGTGGTCTACCTCCGAGCTACACCCCCCGCCCTATTTTTTATACTTTATTTTGAAACCGGGTCTCACTACGTTGTGGAGAGCCTCACTAAGTAGCTGAGGCTGGCCGCGAACCCAGATCCTCCAGTCTCAGCCTCCCAAGTACTGGGATTACAAGCGTGCGCCACCACGCCTGGCCCTGTTTCAAAATAAAAAATAAAATAGGGCTGATGGTGTAGCTCAGAGGTAGAATGTTCCTGAATTCAATCCCCAGTACCCCCCCACACAATATTATTTGTTCTGTATCCTTCCCCAAGTCCTTTTCCATCTCCTCCTCCTCTCCCTACCCCTTCCACTGTCTGCTTGTCTCATTTTCATAAAGTCCCTTTTCTGTCCTATTTTCTCTCTAGCTTCCACATCGGAGAGAAAAAATATAGAACCCTTGACTTTCTCACTTAGCATAATATTCTCTAGTTCCATCTATTTTCCTGCAATGGACATAATTTTGTTCTTCTTTATGACTGAGTAAAACTCCACTGTGTTTAAATACCACATTTTCTTTATCCAGTCATCTGTCAATGGACCGCCTAGGTTGAGTCCCTAATTTGGCTATTGTGAATTGTGCTGCTATTAACATGGATAGGAATGTCTCACTAGAGGAGTCTAACTAAATCTTTTGGAAAGATACCGAATAGTAGTATAGCAGGGTCATTTGGTGGTTCCATTCCTAATCTTTTGAGGAACTTCCATACTGATCTCCATAGTGGTGGTTGTACTAAGTTACAATCTCGCCAACAGTGTGTAAACATTCCCTTTCCCCATTTATCATTATTATCATTAGGATTCCCAATGATTGCCATTCTAAATATGTAAAAAATGTTCAATGTCATTAGCAATCAGGGAAATGCAGATCAGTTTAATAAAGTAAAAGGATGGCTGCACTGTGAAAGAATGCTTGCATCTTTTGTGAGCTTATATCACATCTTTTATGAGCTTAAGTAACTCAGTGACAAAGTTTCTTTTTAGTTTTGTAGATGTAAATAAAATATATAAATACGAATTAACACTGATTTTTCTTTCAGGGGTGATTATGTAAACGCTTTGGCACATTATGAGAAAGGAATAACAGGTGATAATAAGGTAACTTAAATAAAAATAAGATAAGGTAATTATCCATGGGCTTATTTTGTTTCATATTTAAAATTATGGTTTTACCGGGCATGGTGGTGCATGCCTATAATCCCAGTACTGGGGAGGCTGAGACAGGAGGATCTCAGGTTCAAGACCAGCCTCAGCAACTTAGCGAGGCCCTCTGCAACTTATTGAGACCCTATTTCAAAATAAAAAATAGCCGGGCGTGGTGGCGCACACTTGTAATCCCAGTACTTTGGGAGGCGGAGACCAGAGGATCCAGGTTCGCGGCCAGCCTCAGCTCTCTCTCTCTCTCTCTCTCTCTCCCTGTCTCTCTCTCTCTTTCTCTCTCTACTTAGTGAGGCCCTCCACAACTTCGTGAGACCTGGTTTCAAAATAAAGTATAAAAAATAGGGCCGGGGGTGTAGCACGGAGGTAGAACGCCCCTGGGTTCAATCCCCGGTACCGCAAAAAAAAATAAAAAAAATAAAAAATAAATAATAAAATAAAATAAAATAATAAAATAAAATAAAATAAAATAAAATAAAATAAAATAGAGCCGGGCGTGGTGGCGCACGCTTATAATCCCAGGACTTGGGAAGCTGAGACCGGAGGATCCGGGTTCGCGGCCAGCCTCAGCTACTTAGTGAGGCCTCCGCAACTTAGTGAGACCGTTTCAAAATAAAGAATAAAAAATAGGACTGGGGGTGTAGCTCGGAGGTAAAATGCCCCTGGGTTCAATCCCCAGTACCGCAAAAAAAAAATAGGTCTGGGGGTGTAGCTAAGGTAGAATGTGCCTGGGTTCAAACCCCAGCATCACAAAAACAAAACAAAAATTAAAGCATCCATAAGTGTTGACTTGGGAAGGCCATGAGCAAGCAGTGTTGGCTTGCGCAGAGTGGATAGCAAGTCAGTCTTTGCTCAACAAATAGCAGTTACTTGATTTTTTGTAAAAATCCATATTACATACATATTTTTCATAGGCCAACTATGATTTTCATAAGTCTTCATTTTGTTAAATGATTTTCCTCTTAATTTTATTCATACTACTTATGCTATAATAGCTAGTATATTCCTTCTTAAGTAAAATTTTAAACCAAGAAGATACAGGGTATTATCACAAGGGGTAGTAAAAAAATTTTTTTAATATGTTTTTATTGGTGCATTGTGGTCTCACATCACAATGAGTATCAGTTTGGTGTTAACATACATGCACACAGCTCTTGGTGTCCCTCCCCCCCC
>PVJS01054032.1:0-13100 GCA_004027185.1 Glis glis
CGGGTCTCACGAAGTTGCGGAGGGCCTCACTAGGTAGAGAGAGAGAAAGAGAGAGAGAGAGAGAGAGAGAGAGAGAGAGAGATCGCGCGCGCGTGCATGCCCGCTGAGGCTGGCCGCGAACCCGGATCCTCCGGTCTCCGCCTCCCAAAGTACTGGGATTACAAGCGTGCGCCACCACGCCCGGCTCTCCAACTCCTATTTCTACATTTAAAAATGACGTACACACCATGGCAGCTGTCAGCGTCCAGAAGCTGAAGTGCCCATCCTTTGGGAACAGGACTTCCGGTCCTTTCTGCGGAGGCCTGGCACCAACCCACAGATGCTACAGGGCACCTGTGCCCCCATGGCCAACCACACATCACCCACACTTCCACCTTCATGGGTGTGACCAATGATATTGGCTGTTTCAATAGTTTATTCCAAAAAGTGTATCTCTAGAAGAGTATACCAGCACATTTTTCAGGATCCAAGGGGTAGGCCAGGAAAAGATAGGCGATTTCCTTCTTTTTGAGCCCAGGTCCTACAGGTAGCTACCTTCATATGAACATCAGAACGAAGGCCACTGGTAGCACTATGATCCTATGGGGTTTTACAAGAGCAACCAACAGTATCCTTAAATAGTTACTTTGAAAATGATTAATCCAATAGGAAATATTCCTACTAAAGAGCTCATGACCCGGGCGCGGTGGATCACACCTGTAATCCCAGAATTTAGGAGACTGAGACAGGAGTATTACAGGTTCAAGGCTAGCCTCAGCAACTTAACAAGACCCTCAGCAACTTAGTGAAACCCTGTTTCAAAATAAAAAATAGAAAGGGCTGGGGGTGTAGCTCAAAGGTACAATGCCCCTGACTTTAATCCCCAATACCTAAAAACCCTCATGAATAATAATAAAAATAATAACAATAATAATAAAATGATTAGACAGCTCCTTTTCTATATGAAGTCATGCTTTCGAGTGCGTCCGACTTGGGGAAAATATGACCCAGATACCATCATACTTGCAATATTTGTGCAATATTCCTTCCAAAGGGTTATTATTATTTACTTATCCGCTGAATCCCCCAATCCCACCGCTGAATTTCTATAATATCCATCCTATCTTTTGAGTTTCTCTTCAACGCCTAGCCAGAGAGCCGGGGATTTTGAAGGAACATGCTTGTTCTTTTAAAGAATTTAATTCAACAAGTGAAATTTTTTGGGGGGGGTCTGTCATTCAGATATTGAGACAACAGTTAGAAACAGAACTCTGGGCCAGACCTAAGAGAGTCATACAGTGTCAAAAGCATGAGCTCCAGCCACAGGAAGTATGAGTCTAGTCCTGATTCCTTTTCTCATCAGTCACATGACTCCAGGTTGGTCACGTCCTGCAACTGGACTTTAGCATCCCCATTTAAAAAGACCTAAGAGCTGGGTGTGGGGGCGCACGCTTGTAATCCCAGTACTTGGGAGGCTGAGACAGGAGGATCGCAGGTTCGCGGCCAGCCTCAGCTACTTAGCGAGGCCCTCCGCAACTTAGTGAGACCCTGTTTTAAAATAGAATTTAAAAATAGGGCTGGGGGTGTAGCTTGGAAGTAGAATGCCCCTGAGTTCAATCCCCAGTACCGCAAAAAAATAAATAAATAAAAATAAATAAATAAAAAGACCTAAGTGTCTGCCCACATAGCTCACCGTTTCTGAGAATCTCCGGAGGTATGCGCGTGCTTCCTACTCACTTCTGTTGCCCTCACTTCCTGAGAGGAAGAGGGCATGATAGGACACTCTAACTGGAATTTTTCTGTTCTATTTTTTTAATTTAATTTAATTTATTATTATTATTTTTTAACTTTTTGGTGCACTGTAATCATGCATCTTGATGGGTTTCAGGGTGGTAGAAGTATTCTGTTCTATTTTAACCAGGGTCATTCATCACATTCAAGTTTGAATTTTAATCCTAAACAGCATAGATGCAGGGTAAAAATAAAAAGGAAAGCTCTCTTTTGCTTTTCATTTCGCTGCTTCGGGTGCATGATCTCCATTGCCCCACAGTGATGGGAATTTAGGGATTCATACTCTTAGAGTCACCTCCTTCCCTCGACAGCGCAGACATCCATTAACACAGGCCTCCTGGTCTCCAGGATGGAAGAGACTTGAAATGAGGCTGATGTGATGTGATTGCTAAATAATATTATTTGGAACTTTCAGGGCCATGAATTCCCTATGTTCTAGGATACCGTGTGCTGTTGTGATGTAACATTCATTTTAATGGCCCCAGAAATTCACTGAGCAGTTGTCCAGCAAATTAACACTGTCTTCCTGCCTGCCCAAAACTGTAAGAGGCAATTTAAGCCACATTTGGTGTTTATGATTATTTTGTAATCCGATTTGCAGAAGCGGAGCAATTATTGGATATGGAGATAACATATAAATCTTAATAAGAGACTATGATTTTGGGGGGGAAGATCTACTTAGCCACTTCTTTAATAAAAGAGGAAGAAAGGAAGAATGTTTATCTAATTGTCTGATTTGATTCCTTTGAACTGTCAGAGGGATTCATGAGAGGAAAGTGAAAAAGGGGAGAGATTCTCTAATATCCTGCTCTCAGGATATAAGGATGTAGAGACAGAAGTTCACTTTGGCTCTTAAGATTTGTACTTATTTTACCAACTGTAGAGGACATTTGGCCTTCCAGAAACTTAGATCAACTGAGGTCCATTCCAGAACAACCTCTGACAGGGACCTGCCTTCAGGGACGATCACACCTTTCAGTAGCCTCCGGTGCTGAGACGGCAGGATGGCCAGATGAAAGCGCCGTGGGCCCCTGAGGCCGCACACTGAGGGTGCTTGTTCTGTAGAATTGCCTAGTACTGCAGCTACCCTTGCACAAGCAGCAAATATATCTTTGTCTTGTTAAGCCCCTGAGATCTCAGGGTTGCTTGTTATAGCAGCGTAACTGTGTTAGTTAGCTCAGCTGCCCTAACAAAATAACATAGGCTGGGTGACTTACACAGCAGAGTTTTGTTTTCTCTCCCTTCTGGAGGCTGGGAGGTCTCAGATCAAGCTGCTCATGATTCAGTTGCTGCCAACAGTCAGTCCCCTTCTCATAGGGTCTTCACACAGCAGACAGAGCTCTGGGGTCTCTTATAATGGTGCTAATCCCATCATGAGGACCTGACTCTCAGCTGAACCCCATTTTCTGAACCCAATCTCCTGAAGGCTGCTTCTCTAAACTAAATACCATCACTTTAGGGAGTCAGAGCTGGAACACATGACTCTTGGGGGTACAGTTCAGTTCATAACAATAACTTAGCCTATCCTGATTGATCCAGTATTGATTTGGGGATTTCATAGCCTTTTCATACCCCTCACTAGGGTTTAGAAAAATTTCTACACCGGCTTTATCTCTGCAAACGTTGCCCTGTCTTTTTTGCTGTGCCGTGAATGACCCCAGGGGAACTTCTAGTGTGCCCAGAGAGGTGTGTCATTAACTATCTCCGAAGGTTTCTGATATTCCCAGTGTCCCACTCCCTGAATGTTTCTGTCAAACCCCCTCTATTCTGAGCGGAGGAAAGCTAGGACACACATGTCCAACCAGTTCGCACTGCGCTTGTCTTCTCTCTATAATCCACCCAGATGGAAAGAGGGACTCTCCACCTTCGCTTCCTGTCTATCAAATTCTCCCTGCTATGCTCCTTCCTTTCTAAGGCTTTTACTTTGCACCCTTCCCCTGAGCAAAGGGAGGGAAACTGGCTCACTGATAAGCAACATGTTCGCCAGGTTCCCATCCTGCGCCTGTCTGTGTCACTATTTCAATGCTATGTCCACCGCTAGGTGATGAGGTGCAGGAGGACAGGCAGAGGGTCTGTGTGCTCAGACTGTATCCTTAGTGACTATCACATTGCCTAGCACAGAAAAGGGGAGCTAGAGTTGCCCTTCAGAACAGAGTTGGGTCTATACCAGGGAGGTGTCCCAATGTCCGTGCCTCAACTCCTTTTCAGTGCATCCTTTAGACATCTTCCAAGCTTGCTCCTGTCTCCATCCTCCTCTCGTGTAGGATGAATAACACGTAACAGTGACAGCAATTATTCCATCCCACCTCCACTCATTTCTATGACTCCCCCCAGCTGGTTGCAGAAGACAGACCCCTGTGCTAGCTCCCTTTGTAGACCCTTCCCTCTCCTGACCACCCTCGCTGCTGTCGAGCTCATGGACTCTACCAGGGGTTTTATAATCACTTGTCACATTCAAACAAGTTCCCACTCTCGTTTTCTCTCGTCTGGCTCCTTAGAAATAGATAGAACCTGTAGCACTTCTACACGAATTTTTTATTGTGTCTGTCAACAGCCTCTTTGATCTATTTGCTAACCTTTCACCTGGGGATGTCTAGCGTAGCCCCAGCACAGGAAGTTCTCAGCAAATATGCTGTGTTGATAAATGGATAATGAGACACGGAGGAGACAGGAAACGCCCAGAGTCCCACAGTGGCAGTGGAAGCTCAACTTCTTGTGATCGTTCATCTCTCTATCCACATATCCTCTTCTCTTAGCACGCCGCAGCCCAGCAAGCATTTATTCAGCTCAGTTGTGCAGAGAATAATGCTAATAAAGACAAAGTTGTGGAAACGGTTCTGTAAGAATGCTTGACCCGGCTGTGTTCATGGCTGGAGACTGGAATACCAGCCACAGCCAGCTACCCGGTAAATGAAGGACCCCGTTCCAGGTGTTTGGCAAGCAAGGGACCCCTCCCAGTGCATGAATCATAGATGAAGGGGTTGTAAGCACCACTTTTGTAAAGAAGCAATCTTTTTTTCTTCTAAATGCATTGCATTCTCAGGAAGAGCGTTGGCTGAGAATCCACGCCGCCACCTACTCATTAACCTTAGGGTGGCTGAATCTCGGTAGCACCAAGTGTGGTCTTCAGATGCACGTCTGAACTATCAAAACAGCCTCTCCCTGGTTTCCATGAAAGTGGTCGCCCATCCTCAGCCTATCCTCTGCACTGAACGTGGGCACTGTGAGGTCCGGCTATGAGGTCTGGCCATGAGGTCATGCTGGAGGAAGACCAAGAACAAAGAAACAAAAAAGAGATAAATGCCCCCTGACCATTGCCCTGCCCCAAGATGACCTGGCCACTAGCACACCAACCAGTGGCTTACATGACTATTCCTTTACCCCACTTCCTTGCTCCATAAAAAGCCCCTCGCCTGTAAGGAGGTGGCTTTCTGACTCTCGTGGGCTCTCTTCCCAGTCAGATGCCTCCTTCCAGGTTTTATTCCTGAATAAAGCCTGTTCCCTGCTGTCGGGCGTGTTTTCTTTGCCCCCATAGACCCCAACACTGAATTCTTCTGCAAAACAAACAATTAAGCAAAAGACTGCATGAAAGTAACTGTTAGTGGTAGAAAATGCAGGACCAAGGAGTGGGAAGAAATGGCAGGGGGGCAAATTTGGCCTCTCCCCTCATGCTGCAGAACCTAGTGGGCAATGGTTCAATTGTTCTTTCTCATGGGGACTCTCCCATGGGGGCAGCTCACTCCCAGAGGTGGCCCAGCTTGGACCAAAGCTCACCGCTGCTGTTTGGGGCAATTCACAGAGCACCGTGTTGAGACCGGGGTGGTGGATTTTGAGCTGGCTGAGGATAGCTGATAAGCCCTGCTGTGTTTCTTACTCTGAAGGGTGAACTGCATTCCAGTCATGGAAGAAGGAGGCTCTCGCTGCATGAGACGGGCTCTCGAGAAGTAGGCTGCCAGCCTCCGTCCATAACCTGCCACCTCCCATCTTTCCAGATGTCAATCCCTGTCCTGCTTCTGTGCTTTCCCTGTCCCCTCTTCTCTCCTCCTTCTTCCCTTTCTGCCTCTCCAGTGCTGGTCTAGGGGGCCTGGCAGCATGCTTAGGCCATCTGTCAGCGTCACTGCCATCTGAGTGTCCCCCCGTCCACACCATGCTCCACAGTGTCACTGACAGAGCTCTTCCAGGGTCTGAGGGACTTGAGCAAGCACCAAGGGCTCTCCGTGGAGAGAGACTGAGCTTACACTAAACAGCAGCTGGGTGCGGTGGTGCACACCTGTAATCCCAGGACTTGAGAGACTGAGACAGGAGGATCACAGGTTCGCGGCCAGCCTCAGGAACTTAGTGAGGCCCTCTCAACCTAGTGAGATCGTGTTTCAAAATAAAGAACAAAATAGGGCTGGGAATGTAGCTTGGAGGTAGAATGCCCCTGGGTTCAATCCTCAGTACCACAAGTAAATACATAAATAAATAAATAAAATTAAATAGCAAATGTAAATGTGGCTTCAGATTCAGGCTCAGAGTCCTCTATAGTGTGCCTCTGGAGGATAAAAACATCTTAGATGTGGCGGGAAAAGTACTGCCTGTGCACAGAGCCTCTAGAAAAGTTATTAGAAATATTTATCTGTGGTATTTATGGACGTATACATTTTTTAATGATAATGAAAATGATTCTTCCTGGCAGTCTGGGGAGAGTGGGTGGCTGTTGATATTTTTCCTTGTTTATAGACGCGTGCATTTACTCTGTTTATCCAGAATTCTAAATTAGAAGGGTTGCTGCTGCTTCCAGGTGTCCTCTGCGTGTTTGTCCACAGAATACAGGAGCTTCTCTGGGTCGCAAACCACTGAGCCGCACGATTCTGTAGCCAGGGAATCCTTAGTAAGAGCCCGACAGGTGCAGGGCATAGTAGACACTCAAAACATGTGCTGAAGAAATGAATGAGCGAGAAAGGGAAGGGTCGTATGTTTTGTCTCTTACGTGGAAGCTCGGGAGTAGTGAGGACAGAAGAGAGACTTTAGAGAAAGGAGGGGAAACCCCAGTGCAGTGATGGAGGGCGTCTAGGGGAGGGTGGTGGTGGGGGCGGGGGAAGGGAGAATTAATGAAGGAAGCATTTCCATTGACGTTATGCACATACGTGAAATTATCAATGCCCATCTCAATATCATGTATGGGGAAGGAGAGGGAGCCGGGGGAAAGCTCACCAAGTACTGTGTGCATGTATGTCCCTCTCACTCTATATTATGATGTGATACTACAATGCACCAATAAAAGTATATATATAAAAAACAGAAACAAAATAAAAGAAGTGAATGAGTGATGTACGTCTCCCTTCATTCCTTCAAGCAGGCCACGGCTAGAGTCCCAGGCAGCTCAGTGCGCCGCGTTTCTGTGTCCCACAGGGCAAAAGTGTGTTTCTAGGCATCCAGTTGCCGCACTCTCTGTAGTATTTACAGAGGCTTCCCCTGCTTCAGACGTACTCTGTGCAAAGTACCCTGTCTAGGAAGACACTGATCTGCCTTGACTCCCTCACTTACCAACAGTGAGTGAGCAAGGACGGCTGGTCACTGTTCCTGGCCTGCTGTTCTGTTCCCCACTGACTGCAGAGAGAGTCTGAGTTTAAATTAAACTCAGATACCGTGGGGACTGCTGAGTATCCGTGGTACCTCTCCCTCTCCTGCAGTGTGAAGTGGGGAGCCTGGTGTCTATGACGTGGCATGGTCTTGACCTTCTTAGCACACGTGACTCTAGGTCTCCCTCCCAGAACTCTAAGAGGGGCGGCAAAGCCATCTGGGCTATTCTAGAGGGCAAATACTCAGTCTCTCTTCCCCTTTTCCTCCTCTCTCCAAGCCTCGCTTTTTCTCTTCTCTTGCTCAGCAGCTGGCTCAACTTTCTTGGAGCTATGGTTGCAGTGTTGTGGAGGGGGGAGGGGTGGTACTCACATAAGGGGTGGGGACCATCCGTGCACAGGCTTCCTTATCCTGCCTCCATAGCAGATTCCGTGGACTAAGCACTGCATGCACCCAGCGCTTTCATTTGTCACAAGTCCTGTTACATATGTGGAGTGCTATTATCACCTCTGTTTAACAGATGGGGAAACTGAGACACAGGGGACGTAGCTTGCCAGTGGTCGCACAGCTAGTGAGTGATAACACTGGGATTCGCGCCCAGGTAGGTAGTTCTAGAGCCTTCGCTTTAACCCCCATGCTCTGCTGCCTCTTTGAGAGATGATGGAGAGTTTGGCTATATCTCATATTCATATTGACCCCTAAAATCAGAGCCATTTCTAAATGTTCTTATTTTCTTTGTAATGGTACTTCTGAGTCCAGCGAGCTGCTACGGAGCTCGGCCATAACGTTTAAGGACAGTCCCCTCGTAAACACAGCCAGGTGCGAGAGTCTTCTCGTGGTCAGCTGTCCTGGTGGAGGAGCTGACTGCACCTGGCACGACTCCAGCAGTAGCCACAGAGGGCACATGACTGGACACCCCTGGTCTCAGATTCTGGGTTTATTTTCAGGAGGAATAAAAGGAAGGTGTGGATCTGTTGAACCCTGCTGTCTGTTTTCCTTCCCTGCAGACTTCCCAGTCAGCTCCTTCTCTTCCTATCAATCCCTCCTTTTTTGGAAGTAGCTCAGACTTTCCAAGTAAAAAATGAGTTTCCTGACCCGCTGGCCAGGGTGACTGCCATGTTTGGAATACTTCTTTCTGCTGCAACATGGTCAGCAGATCTTCATTACATCCCGCTCAAAGGCGCTTGCCCACCAGGCTGCTCTGGCCTCTCTACCCTTAAGATCTCAGAATGCCATCCAAGCACATTGGTGCAAAAATCCCCAACGTTAAGAACAGACCAGTAAGAGGAGGATAAAATGGTGGGCCAAATAGATACTAAATAATAGTCTGACTTTACCCTGTTGTCAGCGTGGAATGAAAGTGTTATAGTTAGATACAGAATGCCCCTGAAGAGCTCATACATTAGTGTTTGGAGTTGATGTGATGTGTCATGAGGGTTATAATCCCAGCAGTCACCTAGGCAGGTAGGGTGCGGCTGGAGAAGGTGGGTTCCTGGAGGTGCGGCCTTGGGATTATATATGGTCCCTGAACCCCTTGCTTGCTTTCTGCTTTTGGCTTCCATGATGTGAGGAGCAGAGCCCTTGAGCTCTCCCTCTCTCTGCTTCCTGCCACCATGCCCTGAGATCCAAAGACCTAGCCTCACATGAACTAAACCCTGAATCTACAAAAAACTGTGAACAAATCAATGTTTCTTCGGCTAAGTTGTGTGGTCAGGATTACCAGGACACGGCAGTGAGTTGACTAAGACAGAAACAGTCGTGAGAATCTCTCAGATTGTGTGATCATATGGCCACCATACAATTCAATAAAATGCTCAGTGTCCAAGCATAGAACTGGGTATATCACTGTTTATGATACTACAATACAAGTCATTAAAAAGTACACAAACAAGAAGTCAGGATACCACACCAGGGGTGCAACTTAGTGGTGGAGTGTTGGTTTAGCATGTGTAAGGCCCAGGTTCAACCTCTAGCCCTACAAAGCAAAGCAAAACAAAACAAAACGTACCCTACCACTCTGAACTTCATTACAACAGGAGACTACAATGCACCGATATAAGTATATTTTTAAAAAAGTACTTTAATCTCCATTTGGGAATAGCAAAAGTGATTTTAAAGGAGCCAGAATATCAATATTACTGTGCTTCCTTGTTTCAGGCATTTCTACTGTGTGCTCTAGTCCTCAAAATAATCAAATGAGGTAGGTCTCATGATCGATGTATTACAGACAAGAAAAGTAAGGACCGTCAAATTTAAGTAGCTGTTCAGGGTTACACTGTTAGTTGGCGACAGGCAAGATTTAAACCCGGGTTTTTTGGAGCACTATTCATAAGAGCCTGGATGTGGAGTCAATCTGAATGTTCATCAGAGGACAAATGAGACTGTGATTCTCTATTGAAAATAACTGTATTTTTGATATATTTGGCCAAATAACTGACTGCAATGGTTTGTCAAAACAAAATGCAAAAATTTGGATTGTACTATGTAAGTATAGGAAATAAATAGAAAATTACCATCAAAAGAAAAAAAAAAGAAAAAGAAACCTGGGTTTTTGACCTCCATTATAATAGTCTCTTGAAATTCACAAGTAATTGTTAAAGCAAGCACCACTTAAAATGCTCTCCAATTAGATAACATTTAAAAATACAATTATGATATAACCACTGAACAATTGACTGGATTAATCTTATCCTGCGCGACTCTAGGTACACTTCTGTAGACTCTCCTTGCCCGCCCTCCTGGTCTCCATGATGAAGTGCCAAGCCACTGGGCTGCTGAGGTTCCATCTGTGTTTGCTGGGCTCCGGATGTAGAGGATCATCTGTGTTGCCTTTTGTCCTACTTTGTATATTAGAATTTATACCAGAAGGCCTCTGGGGGTAATTCTAACTAGCTTCCTTCAGGGACTCATACTTGCTAATATAGATGTTCTTCCTGGTCCAGGCTCATACCTTTATCTTCATCTTGTGCCCAAACTCTACTTGCCTCGGCTGTTGTAGCAAAACTTTCAGCCTCCAATTTGTACCCTTCATGCTGTTATTCTTGCTCAAAAAGATTAGGAATGGAACCACTGTATGACCTAGACATACCACGTCTCAGTATCTTTCCAAAGGCATTGAAGTTAGAATACTATAGTGACACATGCATATCCATATTTATAGCAGCACAATTCACAATAGCCAAATTATGGAACCACCCTAGATGTCTACCCACAGATGAACGAATAAAGAAAATGTGGTCTATACACACAATGAATGGAATTTTACTCAACCGTAAAGAACGAAATTATGTCATTTGCAGCAAAATGGATGGAACTAGAGAATATTATGCTAAGTGAGATCAGTCAGTCTCAAAAAGTTAAGGGTCATATGTTTTCTCTCATATATGGAAGCTAGAACAAAAATAGGAAGCAAAAGGAACTTCAGTCAGATTAGGAGAGAAACCAGAATAATAGTGGAAGGGAATCGGGAGAGGGATGGGGAGGGAAAAAAAGAGGATTGTGGAAGGAAACAGTTCAAATAAGGTTATGTCCATACAAGATGGTTTCACTACCAATCTCACTAACATGTATTGGGAGAGAAGAAGGGGGAGTGGGGGCGGGCGTATGGAGGGAAATATGTAGAGTGATGTGTGCATGTATGTTGTATCACTTTGAATCTCATTATGATGTAAAATTATATTGCAACAAGAAAAGGAAGAAGAAGAAGAAAAAGAAGAGGAGGAGGAGGAGGAGGAGGAGGAGGAGGAGGAGCGAGGAGAAAAGGGAGCCACATACCCATGGTCTACACCTGTAGAATAGTCTAAATCCCTTAGAAAATATTTCAAACTCTCGAAATTCTGGCACTATTAGAATATTCTAGATGTATTGCCTTCTACTTCTCCACAAGATACTTGTTCTAACCACATCGGTCCCTGCTGTTCCTAGGATGTGTTTAATAATTTTCTTCTGTCAGCCTTGTGCCATGTGTTGGGTCTGTAATGACAGCCCCCCTTCACTGGGTGACAGCTACACCTTAGCCCAGCTCAGAGTCTGCCTCTTTCGTGAGACTTTGCTTGGGCTTTGCAAACCTACATGCTCTCCATCTCTACTTCCATAGAATTCTAGATTTTTATTCTTACAGCATTTAGCTTCTGCCTTGAGTTACAGTTGTTTATGAGTCTCTCTCTCCATTCTGCAGCTTCCTAGGGGGAGGACTAGTTCTTACTCATAGTTGTAGCACAGCTTAGCACAGCACCTCGCTAATAATAGGTATTCAGTAGATGCTTGACGACTTAAATATATTCCGATACAGTTCGTTTCTGACTGTGCAGCAAAGGTTATGAAATCATTAAAACTGGCTGTTTGAGAAGTGAGAGCTTAGGTTATTTTTGGATTCTTCTTTCACACCAACAGAATTGTGTGTTTGATCAGATGTTTTCTTTAATGTAATTCCTTCTGAAGCACCAAATATCTTCCTGCAAAGGAAGCCGGAGTAATCTGCTGCTTTTTCTAGATGCCACACCTGGCCCGTTTGCTCCATGAGTGGTTCAGCAGTCTTTGGATAAAAGCAAAATAACAACCTCATTAGCCCAATAAAGCTCATGTTGAGGCTTTTTTATGATCTTCTTGGCTTGCGGAAACCAGGAGTTGTTTTCTCCTGGTCATAGTGTTCTCTAAACTGTCACGAAGACAAAATCTGTCATAAAATTGATTTTGGGGGCCCTCAATATCCATCCTTTGCCCCCCTCCAAATTCTTCTCTCTCTCTCTCTCTCTCTCTTTCTCTCTCTCTCTTTCTCTGTACTTGGTATTGAACCCAGGGGCATTCTACCTCTGAGATATACCCTAGACCTTTGTTATTTTTTGTCTTGAAACAGGGCCTAGCTAGGTTGCTGAGGCTGGCCTTGAACCTGCAAATCCTCCTGTCTCAGCCTCCCAAGTACTGAGATTACAGGTGTGTACAACTGTGCCTGGCCCCCCAAATTCTCTTCTTTCTATTTTCTACTTCTGGTTCTGAGAAGGCATGTTTGAATAAAAATATATGGGTATAAATATTGTTACATATAATACATATTAACATAGTAACATATTTAATATGGAACATATATCACATAATGTATGCATATATTATATAACACTTTCTATATATCTGCAGTAGAAGAAAACGCCAAAGAATAGTAAACTTTGGAAGTTAGTAATAACATTGGAAGTGGCTAGTGATCTTAAAATGAATGTGTAAGTACTATGAAATAATTTGTAAAATTAACCTATGGCCAAATTAACCTTTTGGCCAAATTAATCCAGACTTGTGAGAACACTTTAATCCTCAGTTACTAAGAGTCAACAGATCTTTCTCTCTTTCTCCTTCCTGGGGAAAATAGCAATGAAGTGGGGGGATCATCCTGTTTGGGGGAGAATTTTAATGTCTTTAAATTCCGCAGAAATGGCAAAATGCATTCTACACAATGAAACTCCAGGTCATGTAAAGTCTCCTTTATGTGGAGAAAAGGAGGACAGTGCGATGGATTTCTAGAAGGCACTGTCTGAGACATGGGTAGGGCAGGGGCTTGGGAGTAGGTCAATATGAAGACCCAGACCCCCAAACCTGTACAAGTCTCTGGCCTCCTGTAGAACAGAGGTCTTGGCAGGTCTGATTCTAAGCTCACTGGAACAGAAGCTTTCTATCTGGTCTGCTGGCCCTCCATGGCCGAGTTGAGTTTACTTCCCTCTAAGTGTATTGCTTTTCCTCCCTCCTCCCTCCTCCCTCCTCCCTCCTCCCTGCTCCCTCCT
>PVJS01054033.1:0-13099 GCA_004027185.1 Glis glis
TTTTTCTAAATTATATACTATGCGTTCATTTTTGGAGAGGTCATCTTCTAAGAGTGAGATTCTGTTTTCCATGTGGTCTAGTCTATTGTTGATGGTCTGTATTGATGCCTTCATTTCAATTATTGCATCCTTCACTTCCTTCAGAGCTTCTTTTTGATTCCTGTTCAGGGTGTCAGATTCTTTGTTTATTTGATCCTTCATTACTTTCAGGCTCTCTCTGAATTATTTTCAGAAATCCTGTATCATTTCTACTGTTAAAGTTATGAATTGTCCTTCTGGCAATCTTTGCACTTCTGTGTTGGCAGGTTCTGTTGTTGTGGGGTTGTGGGAGCTCATTATTTCTTTGCTATTCTTCCTTTTCATGATTTCAGGTTTCCTATGTTTATACCTTTGTTGTTCTCTCTCACTCTGTAGGTTTCCTGTGTCTAATCTCTCTCCCTTTATAGTTTCTTATTCTGGAGGTAGATAGTTGCTACGAGGTGAGCCTTAAAGGTGAATATCCTTTCCTGAATGGTTATTCTCACTTGCTCGGTATAATGTCCATTTGCAGGCTAAATTCTTGATCTCCTTCAGTGATTGGGACCCTTGCCTGGTGCCTCTCACTACCTGTGCTGGTGACCAGTGCTGCTATTGCCCTTCTCATTGCAAGCGTGGGTCACCGTGTTCTCCACTCGGGATGTCCCTATGTCTCTCTCTGTCTACACCTATGGCAGGTGTCACCAGCAGCGGGCTCCGGGTTTGTGTCTCTCTTTGCCCACAGAAGTGGTGAATGTCGCTTTGACCTGATTCTGTGCAAACACAGAACTCCACGTTTTCCACAGAGAGGGCTGGTTTGGTCCAATTTTTCCCCAGGTACCATGACTGTATGTCCTGTGGTGATCCCCAGGGACTCTATTAGGGCACTGCGACCACGGGCTGCAAGTCTGTCCCACCCAAATTTCACCAGGGACTGTCTGCTTATCCATGTGTCTACTGCGTCCCACAGCAGACCCTACTCCCACCTCCACCGGGGCAATCGCACAGTCTCAGACCCCGGGAGTCCCTGTGTCCACGCTGGGTGGTTTCCCCCAGGGATGGCTCGTTGACTTATGGTCTTGTTGAGCGCTGCTCTTAATCTCTAAGGGAGGGGGCTCAGCTGCTGCCACAGGTTCTGGTCAGGCCTCCGGGCACTGGGGGCTCTGCCGAGCATGGACGGAACTGATGCTTGCTTTTGTTGCTGATGCTCTGCAGTGCTGGTTTTACAACAGGTTCCTGGTTTCTTTGTCAGTGGCCTACATAAGCCGCAATGCCGGTAGCATCTGGCGTGGTCTAACCAAGATGGCGCCTCTGTCGCTTCTGCCGACGCAATAGTTTGGGTCTGTTACGCGTGTGGAGCGAGTTGCTGCTTGCCTTCACTGCTGCTATTCTGCAGCTGCTGGATTCACAGCAGGTCGCTGGCGTCTCCATTGGTCTTGTGTGGAAGCCACAATGCTGGTAGCTGCCGGTAAGGTCCTCCAAGATGGCGCCACTTCAGCTGCCGTTGCCACCGCCGTTTGGTCTCTTTTGAGTGTGAAGCGAGCCGCTGCTTGCTTTCATCTCTGCTGATCTGTAGTTGAACTTATAACAGGTCTCTGGCTTGTCTGGTGGTGGCGTGTGGAAGCCGCAATACCAGTAGTGGCTGGTGCAGTCCGGCCAAGATGGCACCGCCCATGTCACAACTTCTTAACTGCAGGGTGTGAGGGAGGGCAAACACCAAGATTGTCTGGGCCCTCTAGTCAATTTAGAATGACTAGGAAATTCTAGGCAACTCTAGGAAACAAAGCTAAGAGAACCATATTTCCCTTGCTCCGGAGCCTGAGGCCATCATGCTGAACACATAGAGGGCGTTACTTGAGAAACGCACTTGGGAAGGAAAGGCCCCATGACTGAGCCTCTGGAAAAGAACACAACTCCATTTTCCCATTAACCAAACACATATTTCCAGAGAAGACACAAGATGGAGGCTCTAAAGTCCTGATGCTTTGGGAAGAATGTGAGGTCTTCAGTAGAATCCATGACTCTGTGGTGTGTTGGTTTGAGGTGATTATGGGGATGGACAGGGTCCTGCCTTGTCTTGCCTTCTTTCTTTCCCTTTCCTTTTCTTGTGCTGCAGAATGAACCCAGGGGCATTCTACTTCTGAGCTACATTCCAGCCCTTTTTTAATTTTTTATTTTGAAACAGGGTCTTGCTAGGTTGCTGAGTCTCTCGCTAAATTGCTAAGGCTAGTTTCAAACCTGTGATCCTCCAGACAGGCACATTTTGAAACAGGAAAGAGACAAATTTAGGATGAATGACAAAAAAGACCTGACCTTCCCAAATTAATTGACAGATTTGAAATTTACCAAAGTCCATATATATTAGCCTAAAAAAAGGTTTAGGAAGTTAATGGACAGCGATACATAAAGAGACTTACTGAAGAACAAAAACTATCTCATCATCCATTCTCCCAAATACACTGAACACACACGTGTTGCTTGTGTTTGATACAGCATAGCAGCTCACGTGCAAACGACTCTTCAGAACGTCTTAGTGTCACAGTCGCTCAACTAATGGCATCCCTCCGGTCTGATACATCAGCGAAACCTATTGGCTCTCTCTTCACAATATCTTCAGACTCTGTGGGTTTGCTTCTATCCCTGCTGTTCTCATCTTCATCTTTTCCTGCCTCAGTAAATTGGCTTCATATTTTCACTCTTGATTTTCCCCCCACCTCTACCCAGTAAAATTCATTTTCCAAAAATCAGCCAGAGTCATTTTTTTTTTTTTTGGTACTGGGGATTGAACCCAGGGGCGTTCTACCTCTGAGTTACACCCCCAGCACTATTTTTTATTTTATATTTTGAAACAGGGTCTCACTAAGCTGCTGAGAGTCTCACTAACTTGCTGAGGCCAGCCTTGAACCTGCGATCCTCCTGTCTCAGCCTCCCAAATACTGGGATTGCAGGAGCACACAAAGTCATCTTTTGAAAATGCAAATCCTGCCCTGTTGCTCTGCTTCTCAAAGGCTCCAAGGCCTTTCCATCCGTGTCCTGGCCTTTGACGCTCTGTGTGATGTAGCCCTGACTAGTTATTCCCACAACTTTGACACTCCACACCATGACTGCCATCAGTTCCTGGTTACTGCATTCTAGCTACCTTGGTGTTCTTGCTGGTCCTGACATACACCGAAGTAGAGCCTTTGTTCTTGCTTTTTCTTCTTCCTGGAATGTGACTTTCCTGTCTAGTTGCTTCCTTTTTCACTTTTTCCAAATGTTATCTACTAAGACATCTTCTGTGGCCATTCTAACTAAAACTACTCTATCTCCTAATTTGCATTCATTTATCTCCTGAATGAGTGCCCTCCTCATGAGGACATGAGTCTTTGAGGGTAGAAACTGTACTTTGTATTGGTCATTGTTAAATCACCAGGACCTCTTACAGCGCCTGGCACACAGTGTATGTTTTCTGACGGTGTTTGATGCACAAATCAGATGCCTGCTTTTTCCTGTGGACATTTCTTCTGGTCCTTGCTTGTAATTTGTTGGTTATCTAACCTGCAGCAGATCAGAAACCTCTCACCTCAGACTCAAGTAATGGTTCCTACAGTGTAGAGGACTTCACACTTGCCTGGGAGGTGAAGCATCTGAAAAGCAGGATTTATTTTGCAGAATGTCATGAAACCTGCATGAATCAGATGTGAAATAATGGCATCTATAATTGTGTGAAAAATCAGATAACATCATATATACAGCAGTCACAGATACAAGAATGTTTAGGAATAATTTATGGAAGGAAATGATATTCAATTCTATCAAAAGTCTGTTCAATGACATTTTAGGAATTTTTAGTGAGAATCTGAAGAAAAGGGTCAATTATTCTATTACAGTTTTAGAAGCTCTTGGACAGTTTTGAAACATGGTAGGGTGAGGATTATTATTAAAGGCATTAGAGCCCAAAAGAAGTTAGCAGAGCTTTTTTCCCTCCCCAATGATAAACTTTTTGAACCATTATCCAGCTAATTCGAAATACTTTAAGAAACCATTCACTTACTATTCCCCTTGTATGAATATTCTGCTAATATCTAATTGAAGTGTCAAGGGAAAAAATTTTTTTTCCTGATCTAAAGCTTAAGCTTTCCTTTTCTTAATTTCACCCCATTACTCTTACTTACATCTTGTTCATGTTAAATATGCTCTCTCCATCTTCGCCCTTGCACACTTCAGCTGTGTTTCAGGAGTTAGGGAACGGGATTGAATTCTTTCCGGTACTCTTCTTGGGGCTTTCTCCAGTTCAACTCTGCGTGTTGGGAGCTCAAGTGCTCAGCCCTGAGTCCAGCGAGGCATCTTGAGGCAGGGATGCATCAAACAGCAGAGATTTGCTGGGATTCTGGTCCTGCCACGCATCATCCTATTGCTTTTTGCACACACTGCTTCATTCTATCCCCAGAGCAGCCCTGTGGGGTGGGTATTATGAGTTTCCTTTTAGAGGTGGAACACCTGTGTTTTAGTCCACTTTTCCATCACTGTGACCCAAATGCCTGACACAAACAAAAGAGAGGAGGAAAAGTTTATTTGGGCTTATGGTTTCTGAGATGTAGTCCACAGTGGGTTGACTCCAAGGCAGACATCATGGCGGCATGGTGTGTGGCAGAGGACAGCACCTCATCTCATGGCATCTGGAAAGCAGAAAGAGAGAAACAGATGTTGTCCCCAAGGTCACATGTCCAGTGACCTGCCTCCTCCAGCCACACCCCACCTGCCTAAGTTACCACCCAGCAAATCCACTGAAATGATTAATCCTTTGGTAGATTTATCCACTGATGAAATTAGAGCCCTGATTCAATGATTTCACCTTTGAACATTTTTGCATCACCAATACACAAGGTTTGTGGGGAACGTCCCATATTCAAACCCTAACAGCCTGGGTTTGAATCTCAGATCTGTCTTACTGATTTCAAATGATGGTACCGGACATCAGTAAGCTCGAGAATTTCCACATTATGAGCTAAGATCCAATTGACTTTTCACTCTGATTCCTATGTCTCTTTTAGAAATAATGTCTCGGAAGCCTCTCAGTAGATAGCATCATAAAAATTATCCCCCCTCCATCAACTTCTTTCCCAATACCACACACCACACGTCCTGCTCTCAGCTCCCACTCTTCACATTTTATTTTAGATCATTTGTTTGTGTCTAGACGTCTTACCTCTGTGGGTTTCCTCTGATAATTTAGCAATCTTTATCAGTGTTTGCAGTGCCCCGTATATTACCGTTTGTGAATTTCATTAACAAGCTATTTGCTTCCTCTTTCCGATCATTAATGAAGATGCTAAATGAAACTCAATCCATCAGCCCCTGTGCCACCCCACTCAGTACTCAGAGTTTTATGATTATTCCTTGTTCGTGACTCTTGAGCCAGTTCCCAAATCAGCTGAGAGTACTCCTAGCCAAGCCAATTTCAATTAATTCTGCAAGGAGAATTTCCTGAGCAGGAGCAGCACCAACTTCTCTGAAAGTAAATGCATCTCTCACATTCACTTAACCTACTAAAATTAAAGTTGTGTCCAAGTAGCAATTATGGGACAGTTCTCTGCTGATATTCAATCTTTTTCTTTCAATTTCCATTTTCCGTGACTGAGGGTTGTTTTTTAAATATGTCTAATTTTCAGTTCCATATTTGCAAATCAGTATGAATGTATATTTTCTTTATCTTTATAATTTAGAGGATGGCTTGTTTTAATTTTGTTTCCTTCTCTGCGGCAGCTAATAATTTCCCTGCATGAAGTGGATGCAGAAAAAAATCTTATGATCAGCATTGTAGGAAAGAAATATACAGACTTTGGAGTCAGTAGATCTAAATTTCAAATCCCTGTTCCATTAATTCCTAGTTGTCTGACTTTGGACAAATAATAACTTCTCCATGTCTATATAAACTTCAGAATAAGGTCTATTGTATAATAAAACATAAGAATAACAAAAACACAGGAATAGTAATTCTTACCTTACTGTTTGTCAGAATTTTCATGAGGATTAGCATGAGGAATTTTCATGAGGATGAAACGTAATAAGTACTCAACAAAAAGATATATAATTATTGGACTGAAACTTTCTTCTTCATTTACAAAGACCTACTCATAAATTCATATAAATATGTTCCATGAATTAATTTAAAAGTAGTCAAAAGTACAATAAAAAAATAAGAAAGCACTTGCCTGTAATCCCAGTACTTGGAAGGCTGAGACAGGAGGATCACAGGTTCAAGGCCAGCTTCAGCAATTTAGTGAGACCCTCAACAACTTAGGGAGATGCTGTTTCAAAATAAAATAAAAAATAAGGCTGGGAATGTAGCTGAGGGTCTTGCTAAATTGCCAAGACTAGCCTCCAGCCTGCAATCCTCCTGTCTCAGCCTTCCAAGTACTGGGATTACTGGTGTGCGTCACCACGCCAGGCTGAAGCCAAGCTTCTTTACACCCTTTCTGTGATATCCAGTATGTAGCTCTTTCCCTCATGATAACAAAACAGTTGCACTGCTACCGTAAGTTACATCCTCATTCTAGGCAGGAAGAAAGCAGAGAAGAAAGAAATGATGAGGAGGTAGCTGATGCATCCTAAACAGACCTTGCTTATGTCTTATTAGGTAGACCTGTGCCATAGAGCTAACTCTAGCTGCAAGAGGCCTGGGAAGTACATTGAAAACATATTATGCTTCCCTTAGTAAGAAAAAAGGGGAGGCATGGTATTGGGTAGGCACCTGGCAGGGTCTTTCCCCATTGTTTAGAAGTTGAAAAGAATGAACGTTACCCATACTCACCAATGTGGATAAATTTTAAAATTACAATTTGTGCAGAAAATCTAAATAACAGTATAATATTCATGGTATGACACAATTTATATGATTTTTAAAAAGCCACCCATAGAACACTATGTTATTTGTGAATTTCTGTTATGTTAAAAAGTCTGCCATTAAAAAAATCATATTTGGGAAAGCTCTACAACTTGGGGGGTAAGAGGGGGGAAAAACAGAGCTGGCCGCAAAGGGAATTCCAGCTGTCTCTTTCCTTTGTGGTTACTAAGCAAAAGTTCTGAGAAACAATCATGAACTTATTTTACGAAGTTCTGTGGGCACGATACCAGGTGTCTAGTTGCAACGGTTTTCTGTTGTCAGAACCTTTGCTCTTCCAAGCTTCTTAAATATGAAAGAATGGCCTCTGAGGTGACCATCTAATTAAATTGATATAATCGTTTTCCAAGAATGAAATCTGTCACTTAAAATCTGTAATAAATATTTTGAAGGGAAAACTAATAAGAAAATATAAATAGGGATTTGCTTTGCTTTTGGCAATCTATTAAAATATTTAATTTTAAGTAAAAATGAAATTGTTAGTTCTTTCTGTTATCCAGTGCCCTCTGAAATTCTCATGGAGGAAATTACAGAGATGAAAATAAATGCCATTTGATACAAGGAGACAATTGGATTTTTTTTAGTAATATGTGTTGTGTCACAAAACTATGTTATGAAAATGCATTGTTGCCCAGAGGTGATAAAGTTTGTCAAATTCTTTCCCACTTCCTAAATCAAGTATAAAGTGTGAAGTATTTACTGGCAGTAATATTGCAATGATGTGGGCCAGTATAGCTGAATAAAACATTTACCTATGCTGACAATTACCCTTATAATTTCTACCATTTTGTTATATATTTATTCAATAAACTTTTGTTAAGCACCTTTTCCATATGAGGGTTTTGGCAGGTAATGGGAGTTTGGATATTATACAATTATTTCTCTGGCATTTAAGGAGTGAATGGAGAAATAGACACGTAAATAAAAATACAATAAAAGGAAAAATGCTATTAATAGCTTCAGAGGCGGGCCTATGGCTGCCTTTGAGATGGGATGATGGAAAAATTCTATTTTGTGACTGAATCAGTCTGGACACCAGCAGGAAATAGGTGGTACACCCGACAGAGGGTGAGTCAGGTCGGTTGAATAGAGGACCACATGCAAAGTGCTCAACTCAGGGCGGGGGAGCCCCAGCCCTCTGCCAAAGCCAAGTGAGCGGAAGCGTCAAGCCCCTCCCTCCTCAGGCTCCTGCGCGGCTCCCTATTGGCTGAACACAACCGGCAGTCACAGGGCGTGGCCACTCATAGGTCGCTCATCCGACCCTCCTGGGAAAGAGAATGGGGTGAGAAGAGTGGGGAATGGGTCTTGACACATGCAGTAACTCTAAGTGTGGTTTTCGTTGGACTCTGAAGAATAAGAAACAGCTCCCTGAGAAAACTGTGGAGGGGCGGCTGGGGGGGAGCAGGGCTGGAAGGGACTGACCAGGCCAGGAAACTGCGCACAAAGGGACCGAAGGATGAGAGGAAGTTTTGTTTCTGGCTTTAATGGTGGCAGGAATTTAGGGGGCGGATTAGTGTACTGGGATGTACTAATGACGTTGGGAAGACGACCTGTCTTTTCTGTTTGGGGTGAAATCTCTAGATCTTGGAATGGTCAGATTCCCTGAGCAATTAAAAATATTTATTGTGGTACAGGGGATTGAACCCAGGGGCTTTCTACCTTTGAGCTATACTCCAAGCCCTATTTTATTTTTTATTTTGAAACAGGGTCTCACTAAATTGCTGAGATTGGCCTTAAACCTGAGATTCTCCTGTCTCAGCTTCCTAAGTACTGGGATTACAGGCGTGTGCCACCAGGCCTCGCTGTAATTAAAATTTTTACATAAGATTACAGAGGTGACAATTATGTTAAAAATACTGTTAGGATGAATTCAAAATCTGAGCTTCTTTATGAATGCATGAAATAACATGTTTTTCTGGTTCTATTAACTATTAGAACTTCAATGTAATGTAGCAATAAACAGAGAAAGTGTGTTAGGATAATTATCATGTTAACTTGTAATATCTCTGATTTTTACTGATGACAAAGTGGTAGTCGAAGGTCGTGTTAAAATTCACTTAGAAGCCAGGCATGGTGGTGCATGCTTGTAATCCCAGTGCTTGGGCGTCTGAGACAGGAGGATCTCAGGTTCACATCTAGCCTCAGCAACTTAGAGAGGCTCTTGCAACTTAGACCCTGTTTCAAAATAAAACAATAAAATAGGGCTGGGGTGTAGGTTGGAAGTAGAATGCCCCTGAGTTCAATCCCCAGTACCACCACACATACCAAAAAAAAAAAAAAATCACGTAGAGGCCAATGAAAGTCAAGACAAAATTTTTTTCTATTCAAGTTTAGAACAGGTGTGTGAACCCCTCATTTAAAACCCCTGTTTTAGAGTACATTTACAATAGGTATCTTTAAACAAGACAAGCAAATTCTATAATAATTAAGTTTGCCAACATAGGATGGATGGTAAACAGATATATAGTGACAGGAATTTTTAAAACATTTAAAGATTCTGTAGAAAATGTAATAATCCCCAAATAGCTAGTCAAAAAATACTAGAATGCAATAACTGAAGATTTTATCTCCTGTTTCATGGAAACAACTCATAACAGTTAGCGATACTCATGGACTAATGTACTCAGTTTAATATAATAAAAAGCCTATGACCGCTAAATTGCTGCGATGAAAAGTGTAACCTCTTTTTATGACAGAGCTTTAGCCAATTATAGTCAGTGTTAATTCTTCACATTGGATGCAAGTCATGCCTTATTTCAGGGAGTAGGCTGCGAAGATATTATCTTCCATTAAATATTGTTACAGATGTACCACTTGTAAAACTTTATGTTGAATCAAAACAAATAAAGATAAGTCAGGGATCTCTGAGAACCAGCATTAACTCACGTGACTGTGCAGGCTGGTGAGTCTAAAGTCTGCAGGGGTGGGGGGCGGGGTGGCCTGGCAGGCCGGAAATCCAGGGAAAAGCCAGTGTTGTCATTCAGGTTTCAAGGCTGACTGCTGGAGAGTTCCTTCTTGTTTGGGGGAGATCACTTCTTGGGCTGTTTAGACCTTCCACTGATTGGATGAGGCCCACCCATATGATAGAGGTTTTACTCAGTCTACTGTTTCAAATGTTAATCTCATCCAACACATCCTTATAGATACCCAGGGTAATGTTTGACCAAATATTTCATCCCTGGGGCCCAGCCAACTTGTCCCATAAATCAACCACCATGCTCATAAATGTCCAGTCCAATGAATTTTCATCAATGGAATGTTCCTGTGTAAATAGCATGGAGATCAGGAAACAGAACCTGAACAGCAGTTCAGCAGCCCTCCTTGTGCACTCCCCCAGTCAGTGTGCCCATGCAGGTGCCCTGGTGTCTGTAGGACCCTTTGGCTTGACTCCTTTGCGTTTTTTCTGTGAATTGAATCACATGACATGTTCCCTCTATTCCTGGTTTCTCTTGCTCAGCATCATGCTTTTGTGAATCGCTCACGTTGCTATGCATCATTGTACATTATTTATTCTCATAGCTGCTAGATTTTGTTGAGTGAGTATACTACAATTTATTTGTTTATCCTACCATACATAGGCATGCGGCTGATATGAACAGTAGTGAACATTCTAATGCATGTCTTTTGGTGAATATAAGTGAACGTTTCTACTGACTGGAATTACTGAGTCATATAAAGTTGGTCTATTCAGCTTTCCAAGATACTGCCAAGTGTTTTTCCAAAGTGACGGTACCAACTTGTACCAGAAATGAGAGTTCTAATTGCTCCAAATCCCAGTGAGTACTTGGTATTTTCTATCATTTTTATTTTAGCCATTCTAGTGGGTATGTCTGTACCAGGTTGAAGTTTTAATTTGACTTCCCCCAGTGGTCGATGAAGTTGGTGACCTTTCCATATGTTTATTGCACATGTGGATTGGCAAATCCAAAATGATATTGACACTTAAAATGATCTATTCAAGAAATTTGTACATTTTTCTGTTGTGTTTTCTCATTATTTGTAAGAGTCCTTTGTTAGATACATATATTACAAATATATTCTCTCATTCTGTGGTAATGTTTTTTGCTCTGCTAATGGTATCTTTTGGCACACAGGTATTTTTAATTTTCTTATAGTCTGATCTATCATTTTAAAAATTTATGGTTATTGTTTTTTGTGTCTTGTTAAAAAGTCTTTGCTTACATCAAAACCATTAAGATGTTCTATATTTTCCTCTAAAATCCTTATTATTTTAACTTTTTATATTTAAGTCTGCAATCCATTTGGATTTTGTGTTTACTGTGAAGTTATTTTCGTTTTTTTGGTATTGGGGATTGAATCCAGGGGAATTCTACCTCTGAGCTACACCCTTCACCCTTTTTTAAATCTTTTATTTGGAAATAGGTTCTCACTAAGTTGCTGAGACTGGCCTCAAACCTGTGATCCTCTTGTCTCAGCCTCCTAAGTACTAGGATTACAGGCATGCTCCACAATGCTGGCTTTTCTGTGAAGTTATTTTAAGTTTCCTTATTTAGGTCTGCAGTGCATTTAATTTTTATTTTGTGTTTATTGTGAAGCAGATGACAAGATATCTTTTTTTCCATTTGGTTATTTACTTGATCCAGAACCAAAAGAAAAACAATCCCCCGGTGTATCCCATGTGACCATATAGGTGTATTTTTGCTTCTCTATTCTGCTCCACTGGTTATCCTCATGTTAATACCACTATGTCTTAATTGCTATAGCTTTACCCTTGGCCTTCACAGATGGTAGTATAATCCTCCAACTTGGTTCTTTTTCTTCTAGATTTTTAAGATACATGACTCTTTAAATCAAATAAAATTAAAAGTTCTATTTCAGAGGATAGTGCAACCTGGATCAGGCATAACTGTTTGAGTAATGAAGCTCATGGGCTGGGAGGGAGCATCATTTATGTCAAATGCAAGAGATGGAATCATATGCAGTTGTTCCTGTTGAAGTCTCTAACCTGAATTGGGATTACGTGTGATATAGCAAGAAGCTCACAGGGCTTTGGGTTCAAATCCGGGAGATGTGCACTTCTGAACAGGTTTCCCTGATTCAGGGCCAGCAAATACTTAGCACCTACTTTTTGCCAAGTGCTATTATATGTACTTCTGATTCATCAGAGTATTAACTTCATTATCTCCTGTGATCCTCAGTCTCCTCTTTTGTAGATAAATTATTATAAAGATATAATATCTCACCAAATTATATCCTTGCTTGAAAAATTAAAGTTGCTTGGCCTTTAGGCAACAGAAATGGACTCTGACCAAAATGGAATTTATTATGGACACTGAATGACTCATAAAATGAATGAAAGATTGAACGAAAGGGCATTAAGAAGGACAAGGATGGAGAAAACTCAGGAGGAGGAACCCTTGGAGAATTGGATTTCTCTGAAGACAGAGTCTGAAGCAAGGTTTAAATGATAATGGTTTATTGGAAGTTCAAATCTCTGGGCAGAGTGAGAGAAGGAAGCGAGAGGCAAGCGGGGGGAGCAGTGTAAGGCGAAGCATCCCTGTGTCACGAGGGGCTGTGTAGACTCACAGCAGGTTGTGCAGGAGGCACATCCACCAAGCCATGCAGAATGGACAGCTGGACACACTGCACCCGACAGCTGGGCTTCTGTCCAGGGCAGTAAGGAACTGGGAGAGAATTACTCGACAGCCCCATCCTGTTTCCTCTGTCCCATCGATCCACGTCTACCTCAAAGGGAGACAGCGTCTCTGCTCTTCTAGACCGGGCCACTCAGCCCTTGAGCAGTGATATCCCACACCCTGGGACATGAGCCTCCTCTGAGATCAGCAAGGTCAGGAGGAGCCAGAGCATGAGGCAGCAGCATGCCTGGCCATGCGTGGAGTTGAGGCTCCCATAGCAGGGGAGGTGCAGCAAGGTGCTAAGGCCTGGAAGACACAGGAGGGAAAGGATCTAATGAAGTACATGGGCCGTCTCCCGCATACATGAACTTGGGAAGCATCTGTTCTTCAAAGTAAGGGCTGCAGAGCTGGGCGTGGTGGTGCATGCTTGTAATCCTAGAACTTGGAAGGCTGAGACAGGAGGATCGCAGGTTCGCCGCCAGCCTCAGCTACTTAGTGAGACCCTGTTTCAAAATAAAGAATAAAAAACTGGGCTGTGGAAGTAGCTCCGAGATAGAATGCCCCTGGGTTCAATCCCTAGTACCGCAAAAAAAAAAAAAAAAAA
>PVJS01054034.1:0-13099 GCA_004027185.1 Glis glis
GGACCTGGTGCCGTGGATCCCGGGATCCCTGCACGCGGACCTGGCGCCGTGGATCCCGGGATTCCTGCACGCGGACCTGGCGCCGTGGATCCCGGGATTCCTGCACGCGGACCTGGTGCCGTGGATCCCGGGATCCCTGCACGCGGAGCGGGGATCCGGGCTCCGCCGGGGCCTCCGCTGGCCCTGGCGCCGCGCAGCAGTTGGCAGAGCCTCTGCGGCTCCCGGTGCGCGCGGAGCAGCGGTGTAACCGCTTCGCCTCTGTTTCCTTCAACAGATGGACCTGTCGGTGGAGACCCTCTTCAGCCTCATGCAGGAGCGCCAGAAGAGATACGCCAAGTACGCGGAGCAGATCCAGAAGGTCAACGAGATGTCGGCCATCCTGCGGCGCGTGCAGATGGCGGTGGACCAGACCGTGCCGCTCATGGAGCGCCTCAACAGCCTGCTGCCCGAGGCCGAGCGGCTGGAGCCCTTCAGCATGAAGCCGGACCGCCAGCTCGCGCTCTAGGCGCCCGCCCGCCCGCCGGCCCGCGGTGTCGAGGCTGCAGGAGGCCGGGCCTCCGCTCCAGCCTCCGCTCCAGCCTCCGCCCCAGCCTCCGCCCCAGCCTCCGCCCCAGC
Source organism: Glis glis (assembly GCA_004027185.1). Taxonomy (NCBI): domain Eukaryota; kingdom Metazoa; phylum Chordata; class Mammalia; order Rodentia; family Gliridae; genus Glis; species Glis glis. Next base: position 616 of record PVJS01054034.1, read on the forward strand.
CTCCGCCGTGCTGCGAGGAGCCGCCTCGGGCCTCGGGAGAGGAAGGAGCGCCAGGGTCACTCGGAATCCCTTAAAGGACTCCGCGCCGCGAGTTTTTGTTTAGTTTCTTTAGTTGCCAGTGTGCGCTCCAGTGTAGCTGCGACCGTGGACCCGGGCGGACGGGCCCCCGCGCTCGGCCGCGGTTATCCACATAAAGCAGTTCAGTCCCCACCTGCGCGCTGTCACTGTTGCCGCCGCGGCCCCGCTCGCGCTCCTTACCTGGGCCCCTCCTGTCCCCGTGAAACACGCGGCCTTCTTTTCTCTGCCAGCTTACGGGGTGTCTCGGCTGCGCCCCGAGAGCCTCTCCCATGGTCGCGCGTTGGCGTCTGTCGCAGGCGCTGGTGGGCCGCAGCTGTGGTCAGCGGTGTCGGCGTCTGTCGCGCCAGCCTCGTGACCGGGCGCGGAGGCCTGCACAGCGCCCGCGGACCTCCAGCCAGCCCACTCGAGCGCGGGCGTTGTGCCAGGGCTGCGAGCATGGCGCTTTTAAAGTGTGGCCCTCGTTTTCTTACTCCTGTTTGGAATCCAGCTCTGACCAGGGGACGTGCTCGTAGCCTTCCGAGAAGGAAGGCCGGCTGTCTCTCGGCTCTGGAGGGAGCCCTGTGCTCAGGCGCCATTCCCCACGATGCAGCCCAGCCCGGGTGGGGGGTCTTTGCATTCCCTCCTTAAAAAGCAGGTAATAGTTTGAATTTAGCAAAAGGCAGACCTAAGCCAGGCGCGGTGGCGCACACCTGTCATCCCAGTTCTTGGGAGGCTGAGACGAGGATCACGGGTTTGAGGCCAGCCTCAGCAACTTAGTGAGACCCCGTTTCAAAATTTAAAAAAATAAGCCAAGCGTGGTGGCGCACTCTTGTAATCCCAGTACTTGGGAGGCTGAGGCAGGAGGATTGCAGGTTCAAAGCCAGCTTTGGCAACTTAACGAGACCCTGTTTCCAAATAAGAAATAAAATCGGGCCAGGGGTATAACTTGGAGGTAGAATGCCTCTGGGTTCAATCCCTCCAGATTCTGAGCTGCCAACGGAGAGCTTCCTTTCTGAATCCTTTTAATTATACTGGCTTCTTTTAAGAACCTGTTTTGCTGATCTGTGGAGCTGCTTGTCTGTTTCTATGAACATTGTCAACGAGGCCAGTATGTTCAGTCTGTTTTTTTATACCAGGAGAGCTGTACATTTGAGCTACATGCCCAGCTCGGCTTCAGTCTCTGTTGTTTTTTGTTGTTGTTTTGTTTTGTTTTTTGGTACTGGGGATTGAAGTCAGAGGCATTCTACCTCCAAGCTACACTCCCAGCCCGATCTTTTATTTCTTATTTGGAAACGGTCTCATTAGGTTGCAGAGGGCCTCGCTAAGTTGCTGAAGCTGGCTTTGAACCTGCGATCCTCTGATCTCAGCCTCCCAGGTACTAGAATTACAAGCACACGCCACCACACCCCGCTCGGTCCCTCCCTGTTTTATTTGTTAAACTAGAAGGTCAGTAGGAGCTGGCCTTCACTTTTGTTATTATGCACATTATAAACTTATGAATTATGGGGTTGTGAGCAAGCAGTAGTGTAGATTTCATGACAGCCTGTATAGTTACTTTTTATAGCTTTAATGTCTTTGTCTCCCTCAGATTTTTTTTGTTGTTGTTCTTTTTTCTTTCTTTCTTTTTTTTTTTTTGGTGTGTGTATGTGTAGTGCTGGGGATGGAACCCAGGAGCATTCTACCTCCAAGCTACACCCCCAGCCTTATTTTACTTTTCATTTTGAAACAGGGTCTGAGTTGCTGAGGGTCTTGCTAAGTTGCTGAGGCTGGCCTTGAATTTGCAATCCTCCTGTCTCAGCCTCCCTAGTACTGGGATTACAGGCGTGCACCACCACGCCCGGCTAGTGTCATCCTTCTTAGCAACAATATCTACATGTAGTTATATAGTTTTGTTATATATGTATATATATTTGTTATATATACATAATATGTGTGTGTGTGTGTGTATTTGTGTGCGTGTGTGTAGTGCTGGGGATTGAACCTAGGGACATTCTACCTCTGAGCTATACCCCCAGCCCTGTTTTTTTAAATATGGAAATAGTGTCTCATTAAGTTGCTGAGGCTGACTTTGCACCTGCGATTCTCCTGCCTCAGACTCCCAAGTACTGGGATTACAGGCGTGCACTACCACACCTTGGCTATATATATTTTTAAGTATATATATAGCCTCTAAGAACATAAACTCCTCAGGATGTAAAATACACTGTGAGCCTAGATACCTACCCAGTGTTCTCTGCAGAGTAAATATTTGATAAAATGAGTTTCAAGAACTCCATATCCTAGAACATAGCAATGTACTCAAGAAGTGGATTTTTGGGGTGTGTGTGTGTGTGTCTTACTGGGGATTGAAGGGGGGTTCTTTTTATTTGGAAACAGGGTCTCGCTAAGTTGCTGAGGCTGGCTGGGAACTTGCGATCCTCCTAAGTACTGGGATTACAAGCACGCGCCACCATGCCCAGCTGTTTCTGGTGGTTTTGTTTTGGTGTTCTCTGGGTGTTTCTTTGCTCTTTCTTCAGACCTATGAAAGAGGCTGGTGATGTGACCCTCATAACGTATTATGAACAGTCTCCAGGGTAAGAACTCGGGCTGGGAACGGGCATGTGCCACTTCTGTGTTGACCTGTAGGACCTGCTCAGCTTCAGCGTTTTCTCCAGTAGTCCCAAGGCCAAAGCAGGACTCTTCAGAGATGAAAGCCACGAGCAAACATGTTAAAACTCTAGTGTCAGAGCCAGGCGTGGTGGTGCACGCCTATAATCCCAGTACTTGAGAGGCGGAAACCAGAGGATCCGGGTTCGCGGCCAGCCTCAGCTACTTAGTGAGGCTCTCCGCAACTTCATGAGACCTGGTTTCAAAATGAAGTATAAAAAATAGGGCCAGGGGTGTAGCTCAGAGGTAGAAAGTCCCTGGGTTCAATCCCCAGTACCGCAAAAAAAATTTTATAAAAAAAAAAAGAAAGAATAAAAAATAGGGCTGGGGGTGTAGCTCGGAGGTAGAATGTCCCTGGGTTCAATCCCCAGTACTGCAAAAATAAATAAATAGATAAATCAAGTATAGCAAAAAGAGGAATTGGAGGGCAATGGATTGAAGAAAAATGATGCAGTCTCCTCTTCCAACTCCCAATTGCGTAAGTAATGGAAAGAAACATAAAAGAAGAAATCAAGCCGGGCATGGTGGCGCACGCTTGTAATCCCAGTACTTGGGTGGCTGAGACCCGAGGATCTGGGTTCGAGGCCAGCCTCAGCTACTTAGTGAGGCCCTCCACAACTTAGTGAGACCCTGTTTCAAAATAAAGAATAAAAAATAGGGCTGGGGGTATAGCCCGGAGGTAGAATGTCCCTGGGTTCAATTCCCAGTATGGCAAAAAAAAAAAAAATTCTAGTGTCAGCCGGGCGTGGTGGTGCACCCCTATAATCCCAGACTTGGGAGGCTGAGAAAGGAGGATCAGAGGTTCAAGGACAGCGTCAGCAATTTAGTGAGACTCTCAGCAGTCTAGCAAGACCCTGTTTCAAAACGAAAAAGAAGATATAATGCCCCTGGATCCAATTCCCAGTCCAAAAAAAATTTTTTTTACAGCATTCTTGGCAAAAAAAGAAATTGGCAACTAAAGCCAGCCTCTCGGGTGCTCTGCTGGTGTGCGTGTGCGTCCATTACTCGTGAAGTTTTTCAGGGTTGTCATTTACTAATAGAACCCCGGTAATGTTTCCTCCCCAATCAAGGCCCGTTCCTTGAGGCATGGTCCTATGCTGACAACTTTTGTGAACCAATTATTTTTAAGTCCATCTTTTAAATTATCCTAACTCCCCGACCAGAGGCCATTCAGACCGTAGCTCAAGTCGCCCATTTGCCCGTTTGCCTGTAACACTGTTTCCACAAGCTCACATTTCCCTTTTCCAGTGGGACAGAATTTTTTAAACTGATTTTAAGTGTTTCAGTGAGAACCAAAAGAATGAGACTTACTGACCCATAAACTCTAACAACTGGCTTGTAACTCTGTTCCTGAATCATGTTCCAGTGGATTTCACAACTTTAAGAGATAACCAAATGTAAATATGTGTGCAAGGATGAACGGGTCCCACAGAAGGCGAGAAATAACTCACTTCCCTCTTCCGTGTATAGATGCAGAACACGAAGATTCAAAGAAAAGTACCCAGGCAGGTTTTGTTTACTGGACCTAAAACATTACTGCTAGACGGGTGTGGTGGCGCACGCTTGTGATCCCAGTACTTGGGAGGCTGAGACAGGAGGATTGCAGGTTCGCGGCCAGCCTCAGCTACTTAGACACTGTTTCAATAATAAAATAGGGCTGAGGGTGTAGCTCAAAGGTAGAATGCCCCTGGGTTCAGTCCCCAGTACCACACACAAAAAATTTACTGCTTCATGTCAGAAAACAAAACCAGAGAGGAGTGTTTAAAATGACAGTGAATACTGGGAGGCTGAAATGTTTTCATCAGCCAGGCATGATGCCGCTTGCCCGTAATCCCAGTACTTGGGAGGCTGAGATGGGATCATAGGTTCGAGGCCAGCCTCAGGAACTTGGCGAGATCCTATTTTGAAATTAAAAATGAAGCTGGGCGTCCTGGTGCACACTTGTAATCTCAGTACTTGGGACTGAGACAGGAGGATTGCAGGTCACGGCCAGCCTCAGCAACTTAGTGAGGCCCCCACAATTGAGACCCTGTTTCAAAATAAAGAATAAAAAATAGGGCTGGGGGTGGAGCTCGGAGGTAGAATGTCCCTGGGTTCAATCCCTACTACTGAAAAAAAAAAATTAAAAATGAAAACGGCTGGCAGAGTAGCTCGGAGGTAGAATATCCCTGGGTCAATGCCCAGAAAAAAGTTTTCATCAACTAGTTCCAGTACATATGCCCCGCTCTTCACATAAGCTCTTTGGACATTCAAGACTCACTCCAATTTTGCCATTTTTCCCCCTACATCTCAGAAAGCTACACATTCCTAGCTGGGCGTGGTGGGGCACACCTGTAGTCCCAGTACTTGAGAGGCTGAGACAAGAGGATCACAGGTTTGAGGCCAGCCACCTCAGCAATTTAACAAGACCCTGTTTCCAAAAAAAAAAAAGACGGCAGGGTGCCGTGACACACACGGGTAATCCCAGTACTTGGGAGGCTGAGACATGAGGATCGCAGGTTCAGGGCCAGCCTTAGCAAGTAGTGAGACTCTCATCAACCTAGTGAGACCCTGTTTCAAAAATGAAAATAGGGCCGGGGGTGTAACTCGGAGGTAGAATGCCCCTGGGTTCAATCCCTAGTACCACACAGAAAAATAAAAATTAAAGCGGGATGGGGTGTAGGTCAGAGGTAGAATGCCCCTGGGTTCAATCCCCAGTACCAAAAAAAAAGAAAACTTTACACTGTCCCGGTTTCCCCCTTAGGTTGAGTTTTTGTCTAATTTTAGTTGTTAGATTCAAACTATCCAGCCTGCACCGCCTGCGCGGGTGGGTCTCTGAGGAGCCGAGCTGTCCCCCTCAAGCCGACCCGGGGCGTGACCTCAGGCCTCCCAGGTCTAAGCCTTCTCCCGTGGAGCGCCGCCACAACCCGCTCCTCTGCCGCCTGCCTCTGGAGGCGGAGGCCGGTTCTAGCTCACCCAGTGCCATCCTCCTTGCGTTTAGATCTCAAATCCAGCTTCAACTCAGAAGCCTTTTACAGTGACCTTCAGTGAGGTCACCCTCGGCTTTTTTTTTTTTTTTTTTTTCGGTACCGGGGATTGAACCCAGGGGCGTTCTACCTCCGTGCTACACCCCCGGCCCTATTTTTTATACTTTATTTTGAAACCGGGTCTCAAGAAGTTGCGGAGGGCCTCACTAGGTAGAGAGAGAAAGAGACAGGGAGAGGGAGAGAGAGCAGAGGCTGGCCGCGAACCTGGATCCTCCGGTCTCCGCCTCCCAAAGTACTGGGATTACAAACGTGCACCACCACATCCCACCCACGGCTTTTAATTATTTTGGTACTGGGGATTGAACCCAGGGACGTTCTACCTCCAATCTACATCCCTAGCCCTTTTTAATTTTTGAATAAAAAGGATCTTGCTAAATTGCTGAGGGTGGCCTTGAACCTGTATCCTCCTGTCTCAGCCTCCAAGTACTGGATCACAGGCGTGCGCTGCCATGCCCAGCTTCGGCTCTTTATAAACGCTCCATCCGCTTGCACTGAAGGTGAACAGTGCGATGCACTAGTGTGTGACTTATTAAGCCAACGAGACTAAGCGTCTAGCCTCATACATCATCAGGTCCAGTGTAAGCACAGAGATAGGTAACCAAGGTGCGCGTGGCAGGGAGGGAGAACAGATCTTTAATATTAAACTATCCTGCCCATCTTCCCTATAAGAATCATAAGGTCATTTACATATTAAACGTAGCCAGTCTTTTCTCTTCCTACCTGTACTCGAGTGTTCTGGCGTCATAGGAAGTATCTACCGAGTGCCTTGGTTCCGATCCTAGCGTGCACCTGGCGCACACACTAAAGGTGGCGGTGCAGCACCAGTGTCGGCCAGTGACCCGGCGCCTGCGAGTGACAGCACGCGGTGCACGCGACGCCGTTCTCCTGAGCTCATCCCCACTCCCGTGAGGACGGCGGGGCAGGTCTCCGCCTCCTTCGGCGCCTCGGCCACCGCAGTCCCCACCAAGCACACGGCTGCACGGAGGGCCTCTCCCACGCTCACGTATAAACAGGTACCAGCTTTGATTTTATTTCATCATATTAACATACATGACACATCAGAATGAGAAACGCGCAACTTCACCATTCAGCAGCTGGCCTCCCTCCAGGACACATGCTCATATTCGACATTTGTACACTCTCCGCCCCGCTGCACAAACCCCAGCCCTCCCGGCCTCGCTCCACCAGCTTCCGGCCGCCCCGCCACCGTGCCGAAGCGCCACGACCCCTTTGGCATGGTGGTCTCGACCCCAGGAACTGATTATTCGACATTAGTGATCAAGGACTGACGGCTGTAGTGTGCGACTACGTCAGTCACAGGAAGGAAGGGGCCATGGCCCAGAGAAACCCTAAGTGACACAAGACACGTCTTTTGCCCAAAGTTCCCGTTAGAACCGCGCCCCACTCGAGACGCGAAGGTCGACACGTGACCAGGTCCTGCAGGTGGTGAACTGTCGGACACTTGGTGTGCATACGTAACACGTCAAAAGTGACCGTGTGAGGCCTCGACAATTACATGAACGATGGAGCTCGGGTCTCAGAGCTTTCCAGTGTGGCGACAGCGCTCCCGCCACCCGCTGCTGCGCGCAGGCTCCGGCGGATCCAGTTATGTCTGCGCGGGACGCTCGTGCCGGAGCCCGCTGTGGATCGTGTCGCTGCTGGCTGGTTCGGCAGTCACCATAGGAAACATTAAGTCACATCCTCGTCGAAGGACATCCACTGCTCATAGAAAAACCTGAGATACGAGGCAGCAACTAGCTACACGTACAGTAAAGGACGCCGCGGCCGTGCGCCCAGAGCTGCTGGCGGGAACTAAGGCTTCAGAAGAGCCGCCGTGAGCTGCTGGAGCGCGGGCGGGGAGTCAGGACTCCACGAGCGACCGCAGGTCTCCGCCGCCTCACCCCCTTCCAGCGCGCGGGGCGGGTGGAGGACGCGGGGCGGGTGGAGGACGGCGCGGCCGCGGCTTCGCTCCATCCACAACCCGGAACTCGAGAGCCTCCCGCCTTCCTAGACTGCTCTACTCTGAATATTCCTTGCTTCCTAAGCCGCTCTCAGCCCTCTCAGCAAATTCCAAAGTCTGAGGAAACAAACACCACCCTCCTCGCATGCCAGGGGCGGAGAAGCTGTTTCCCCGCTTCCCCCAGCACCTTTTACCTGCCTTAATCTTTCTCTACTCTCTCTCTAGGTGGTTTCCTATAAAGTTCTGCTTGTGAACATTTTTACAAACTGTACCCATGCTGTGGAGTAGAAGTGGAAAACATCAACTTAGGCCGAGAGCCTGAAGGTGCCTCTGCTACCAACCCAGGCACCTCCCGTTTGGCTTTAAACCAAATCAATCCTCAATGAAAGGACTAGCGATCCGTTTTAAACAACTGTGACTTAGAGAGGGAGGTAGGCTCGAGTCCTTAGCCGCCAGGTTCCTGGCTACGCTGAGCCCTGGGTGGCTTCCTTCCTTCCAACTAAAGCTGAGGAGGGGGGAGCTGGAGGCCAGCCCCGCAGCCCGGCCGAGTTGTGTGCATGGCAGTTTGGGTTGGTCTAGAGCGTGACCACCGCCTGCTCACGGTGCCACAGGGGCCCCAACGCGTAGTGGTGCAAGCCGACGGTCGGTCTGAGGTACTGGGTTTGTTTTGAAGTGGATCTGGGCGAGGCCCCTAATGGTCCGTCCAGCAGAACGGTGCTCGCGTCCCTGGCTGTCGGGCGAGCTTGGGTTTGTGGATCAGCTTTGGGGAGGATCGTTTCTCTCGGAATGACCATTAGGGTCTGTCCCGAAGAGGCCCACCCAGCGACCCACAGGCTGGCTCAGTCTCGGGCTAAGGCGCACTGTGGAAGGGCCTGGACAAAGATGGGATGGGTATTTGGAATCGTTTTGTAGCACAACGGGAAAGTGGCAGGGGATTTTGTCCTCTGACACCAAATAAACTGGCTTGATGTGCAATTCACTAAATGAAAACTGCTTTCTCTGGTTGGGGGAGTTCTAGTATCTGCCCTTCCACTTTTGTTGAGAGAAGTATTAGCTGATCTCTCAGATGCAGATGTCGAGAGACCAATCGTGTTAACCCATCTTTTGCTTTTACACCATAGCTCCATTTTCCAAAAATATATATGTATGTACATATATATATTTCAGATTTACAGGGAATATTTTTTGTGAACAAGAAAAATATTGTCCAAAGAAATGACACACGTCTTTTCTCAGGAGACCTCGATGACCTCCATGCTGCCGGAGAAGCTGGACTGGCTGCCCACCTTCCCCAGCTCCTCCCGCGACCTGCTCTCCGACATGATGCTCTCTCCAAACTCCATCTGGCAGCTCCTGCGTTTGAACTGCTTCTCGAAGGGGCTCTCTTCGTGCCAGCTGCGCCGCGAGTCGGCCCTGTCGCCTGGCTTCTGCCGCCTGCGCACGGAGTATGCCGGGTCGCTGCCCGTGGGCAGCTGGCTGCAGCTGTATGCGGAGTAGCCGGCACCCCCGTAGAGGGCGGAGGCCGAGTAGAAGTGAGAGGACTCCGCAGTAAAGTACCAGCTGCTGGGCAGCGCGGGGGTGGCGGTCTGCGGGGCCAGGATGTCCGAGTGCCAGCCCTTGAGGCCCAGCCCGGCCGCAGACTTGGCGAGGTGCTGCTGGCTGGTGGAGAGGCCAAAGAGAAAGCTGGTGTGGTGATTGTCCTCCACGCTCCCGCTGCGGTGCAGAGGCGACAGCAGGGGCCCGTGGGTGGCTCTGGCCGTGTGCAGCCGCTTGCTCTGGCTGTCAGCGGGCCTGGTGGTCTGGGGCTTCTTGGGGACCTGGGCTTCCTCCTTGTCGGGGCTGGCCTCTGGAGTCTGCTCCGACACCTCCTGAACGGGGGAGAACTGGCGCGGCTTGCCGGGCCCGTCCAGGGCCGAGGGGGGCTTATAGAACTCCAGGCCGCCGTCGTCGGCCCCAGAGAAGCCGTGGAGGGCCGCAGCCGCACTGGCCGAGTGCGAGACCGACTTGATGTCCAGAGAGAAGGAGCGCTTGAGCCGGCCGCTGTCCTCGGGCCTGTCGCAGGGCAGGTGGAGCCCCCCAAGCGCCCGCACCAGCGGGCTGTCCTCCAGCGGTGCCAGCTGTGGGCCGGTGGGGCACGAGGTAGCGGAGTCGGTGCAGGGGGCGGCGGGGACAGGGCTGGGGTCGCCCAGCTTCTCCAGGGGCAGCAGCTTGAGCTTGCTCTGCGGCCCCGAGGCGCCCGTCTGGTTCTTAATCCTCTTCTCATAGTCCAGGAGTTGGCCCAGAAAATTGAAGTTTGGAGATATGGTAGGTCTTTTTTCTTTTACAAATCTATGAGAGGAAAAAGCAAAAACCCTGAATTTTACAACTATACTTAAGAATGTTAAGTGAATCCATGGGACAGGGAGTGACGAGGGCTTCCAAAGACTCGGGGAAAACCGGTTACAAGGTCAGGGAGGCGCATCCAGGTGGTGAGTGCAAAGGGCCTCTGCGCTGGGGACCCATAGCTGGTAGAGAGTCGCCCGGGCACCCCCCTCAGAGCCCGTCGAGTTTCAGGGCAGGCCGCGCTCCTGCTCACCTGTAGGCCTCGTCTAAAGACATATCCATTCTCTTCATGATGTAGGCGATGGCGATGGTGGCGGAGCGAGAGATGCCGGCCAGGCAGTGCACAAGGACGCAGCCGTTAGAGGCCTTCGCTTTCTCTGCAAGAGGCAAATTCAGAAGTAGTCATTCTGTTCAGCAATGAAGCTGTGTCTCCATTTACCGCGGGTCTTCACCTGAACACTTCAAAGCAAATCTCGCACTGTGTTTACCCTGTGACAGTCTCCTGAGGAGCGGGGAGACAGTTTCCCCACCCCTGGTCTACAGTGGACCGTTCAGGCCCCGGAGTGCCAGGACGCAGCGTGTTACTGACTCAGTGCCCGGCTCTGTTTTCAGTACTTTTTACCATGTTAGTTTTTACATTATTATTTTAATTAATTTTCCTGGGTATAATTCCTACATTACATGGTTCTACTTAGTATAGAAAGTTTCAGAAACACAGAAAAGTATATAAAGAAGGAAACAGGAACCACCCAAAACTTGACACCTAAGATATAGCCAATATTTTGTTTACTCACATTATCTGACACACATGACTATTTAGAAGGGAGGTAAGTGAAGGAGGGGGAGAGACTAGGTCACAATGACATTACACCTCAATACAAGACACCAGACCCGAGTTCCATTTCGTGTGTGTGGTGACTGAACCCAGGGCCTCACGCGTTCTAGGCACGTGCTCTCCACTGAGCTGCAGCCCCAGCTACTTCAAAAACGCCGAGATCCACCAGGCACAGGGGCACACGGATGACCCCACCTCTCGGGAGGCTGCGCATCTCACATCTGTAGTGTGTGGGATTGTTCATTATGTGCAAGACAACCTAGGGGTTCGGGGGAGTGCAGGAGTAAGCAGCAAGCAGCTTCCCTTCTAGACAGGGAAACCAAGCACATAAAGCAGTACAAAGGAACACGACGCACGACTGAAACAAAGCCGCGGGGCCGTGCAAGACAGCAAGGCGCCGTGTGGAGCTCACTGCCTTCTCTCAACTCCACGGCGTTCACCCAGGCTGCTCAGGACTCTCCTGCCTTAGCTGCTAAGAAACTCAACGCTAATGTTTTCATTTAATTTCAATAACAGACTATCATTCAGATATTCTGTCACAGTCACCGTACCTGCCCTCGTCCCGTATGACCTGGCTCTTGCCCTTTTACTACCCCATTTGAATGTGATATGAATATGTGCATCTTTTGATCCCAATCTGTATTAGAAGCAGGCTTAGTTTAGCCGGGCGTGGTGGCACACACCTTAATCCCAGAACTTGGGAGGCCAAGACAGGAGGATCACAGGTTCGAGGACAGCCTCAGCAAGTAGTGAGACTCTCAGCAACCTAGCGAGACCGTTTCAAAGTAAAATAGGGCTGTGAGTGTAGCTTGGAGGTAGAATTCCCCTGGGTTCAATCTCCAGTACCAAAAAAAAAGTAGGCTTAGTTTAAGCATTTTTTAATGTTGACCATACTATCATTATTTTTTAATAATTATCTCAAAAAATAGGGCTGGGGGTGTAGCTCAGAGGTAGAATGCCCCTGGGTTCCATCCCCAGTTCCAAAACAAACAAACAAACAAACTAGAGCATGAGGGCTAGAAGGGTCTTCTCACTCACATTGTTTTAAACAGCCACGACTCTTTGATGGTGTATTTTTAAGAATCAAGTTAAAAGTGCGTGTACTGCAGTGGGCTCCATTAGCATCCAGGTCTTGGCAGACCCAAGTGCTAACCTGTGTCTTCGGGGAAGGACGTGACAGGCGCAGGCCTGGTGGAGAGGAGGGAAGTGTGCACCAGAGGGCCCTGCGGGCGGCCTGGCTGTGCTCCAGGGCCGTGTGGGAATGTCAGGCTAAAGGACACAATTTTCGTGTAGAAAATTAAGGAGCCTTGCATGTTCCTGAAGAAGGGACACCAAGAAGGCAGTGAGGGCGAGACTGGCGATATATGTTAGCACCACAGAAACTCAGGGTAGAATTTAGGCTAAAAAAGGGGAGAGAGGATCACAGGGGAGAGTAAGAACCTAGTGAAAATGAGTTAATTATAAAGCTTAAAAAGAAGGCAGTAGCCGGGCGTGGTGGCGCACGCTTGTAATCCCAGTACTTTGGGAGGCGGAGACCAGAGGATCCGGGTTCGCGGCCAGCCTCAGCTCTCTCTCTCTCTACTTAGTGAGGCCCTCCGCAACTTCGTGAGACCCGGTTTCAAAATAAAGTATAAAAAA
>PVJS01054035.1:0-13099 GCA_004027185.1 Glis glis
GGAGAGGAGAGGAGAGGAGAGGAGAGGAGAGGAGAGGAGAGGGGAATTACAGCCAAATTTTAATGAAGAAATTTCTCTTGGAATGACCCATGATATGTTTAACAGAGCACTTGTTTATATTCTATCCGCTCAATTAGCTTTTTATCCTAGAGTGAAATTAAACCAATTTATGCTTTAGGAAGCAAAGATTTGCTCAAAGATTTCTGGGCAAAGATGTCCATGGCATGAATGTGCTCAGAGACACACACACATGTACACAAAACAATCCCAAATTATAACAACTAAAAAAGGAAAATAAAATAGAAAACTATAACTGTTATATAACCAATTCTATAATCACTATATAAACATTTATATGTATGTGTTTTTCTATTAGCTTTTATGGAAATATAATATACATGCACAAGGGTAGAAAATTATAGGTATATTTTTATGAATTATTATAAAGTACATATACTTATGTAACCACAACTAACACCAAAATGAATATAAATCAGTCCTTTTAACATAAGAATTACCATCTTCATAGTTTAGAATTTATCATGTTTTTTTTCCGGTTTACCTTGCCAATTCCTGTCTTTTTCTGATTTCTTAATTTCCCTGGTTGATCTAGTAATTATTCACCTTGTCCTTTCTTCCATGTAAATTAGGACTTTCTTCTGTTCTTTTTAAGTCCATTAAATTCCTTGCTTTTCCCATACTAAACATAAGCATCTTTATCTCTTTGATAATAGTGTAATCCAAGTGTCTGGTACAGAGTAGACACTCAGGAAACAGCTATTGAATTTATGAAGATATCGCTATTATTACATACATGCGAAATGCCAAGTATTTTGCCTTACCAAAAGGCTCTATTCTCCTGATTTACTTTGCAATGCTTTTACTTGTCCATTTCTGCCACCCAGCAGATTATGTTTTTCTGGATAATGTTATAATTTTAGCTTTAATTATATTTTTCCTTGCATTATGTATCATCTTCATCAGCCTCCTTAAGTAATGGTATATTATTGTTCATCAGTATTTTTTCTACTTCAGTACCATATTTAAATTTCTATTGATTTATTTATTACAAGTCTTATTTGGCTATTTTTTGTATAAATGATATAGTCTCTAAATGTCTTCACAAATAAATCTATATTTCCTTCCTTATGGCTGGTAAGTTGTGGTTGGAAAAAGAATTTTTGGTTGGCAGTAATTCTCTCTCATAATATTCTTGCTTGCAGTGCTGCTAATAAGAAGTCTGGTGCCAAACTAACTCTTTGATTCCTTTTTAAGTATCACTCTTTGTTCTAGAAACTTATATTATTTTTATAATCATGCGCTTCATGAGCTTTATCAGAAAATCACCAATTCTGCTTATGAAAAGAGAAATTTCCTCTCCTTCAATTTTAAATTTTTCTCAAGTTTTTCTATTATTTTCTTTTCTTTATGGATCTGTTTTACAAATATATCTTTTTTCTCATGAATTCCATTTTTTTTGCATTTTTTCCTCTCTGAAATTTCAATTATCTCCCAATAGTCTTGATTGCTGCAATAAAATCTACTAAAACAGTTCATTCACTTGTTTATCAAGTTACAGTTGGCTTTCTCCAGCAAGTCTATTTTACTAGTAACTGGGTGTTTCATTTGTTTGTCCTCTGTCTAGTTGCTAAGTACTCCTAGTTGTTAGTTTTGTCTACTATTTATGATGCACATGCAGATTTACAGTTGGCTTCTTCCAAAATAACAACAAGCCTGAGCTTCTTCTGTAGTCTGGCAATGGACATTCCTGTTTGTTAAGTGAAATTTATGAGATCCTTTGCAGGAAACTGAGTTCCCGCAAACTGAGTTACTCCTTATGTTGACTCCAATAGACCAGAACAAACCAGAATGGAGTCATTCATGCTTGGTACCATATAGTCAAATTGAACTGCAAAATGGACCAGTTTAGCAAAAAACAGAAGGTTTACAACAACCAGTCATAAAGGGCCCAGTCTAACTAAGCTGGCAAGATAAGAATATCCCTTCTGCTTTAAATCTGAAGTGAAAGTAACTAGAAAACTAATCTACTTTTTGTTTCCTGTTTCTCCTTCAGCCCTTTTCTATCTATATAGCACACCTCACCTCTCTGCTCAGCTCCATGGAACTCTATAGAGAGGGTGCTACCTAATTCATGAGCCACTAACAAAAACCAATTTTATCTTTAAACTCAATTTGTTGAAATTTTGTTCTTTGACAGTTTCTAATTCTCCCCATGGGAGGGTAAAAGTTATCTGTCAGCCTCAGAAAGAAAGAATATTTGGGTACAGGTTCAAGCAGCCACTGTACGTCCAGGACACCAAAGTGTTCTCCCAGAAACAGTGACCCAGGCTGCAACCAGGACTCCATGTCAGAGCACAGAGTTCTCTGCAGACTCCATGCAAATCTGATTCTTTCTATTAAATTCTTCACCGAGGAACACCCATACTGCACTCGCTGGAGATGGGGTCATGATACTGGAACAGTTGAGCTGGTGTCTGCCACAAAGAGTAACAATTCTACAGCATTCTAAACGTGAAGTATGGCTCTTTCAATAATCAAAACTAGTGTTATAGATATAATGTAACGTATTTTTTAAAGAATTTTGGCTTACAGATGAATTAAAACAATAAAACATTTTAAACAAATATATTTTCAAAATATAGAAATTTAAAATATTTCATAATGTGAGAATATGATCAGATCTTTTCTTTCAAAGAAGTAGCTTTAACTTAAACTCCATTTTGCAAAACCACCATTTTGTAACTTTGTAGAAACTCACATTCCTTTGTAAAATTAGCATCTCTTAAAAAACTTGCAAATGTCAACACCCTCCCCCACATCCCCTAGAGCTGGCCGTGAATATTGTGCAGCTATCTCCCACCAATAGGAGTACAGCACAGAAGCTTTGCGTTAGGAATGTATAAGGTCCACTGGCTCTCCATCAGGTGTTCTCGCCTGCATAGTTGGCAGCACCCTTTTGTTGCAAAGAAGTAAAATTGCCTTGCCAAACAATTTTCAAACATGTGCCTTTTTTGCCATGATAATTTATTTCTAACAATAATAGTATTTACTTTGTATATGTAAAATCAAAATATGAATGCTCATTTAAACTTGATTTCTAACCCCAATGCCCCATTTCCACAGTTTGCACTTGAAAGTCAGTTGTATAGTGCAATGTTTCTCAAACTTTAATGTGAACGTGATCATCTGGGAGCTTGTTAAAATATAGATGCTTACCCTAAGAAGCTCCCGGGTGATACTGATTCTAGGGGTTCATGGGCCACAACTGTCAAAATAAAGGAACCTTTGATCCTACTATGTATGTCTGAATTCAATGGTCATGAAGATAAAATTGGTAGTTTAAGATGATAAGATTTGTACCTGTTGCCCATTTGTATAAACACTTTAATGATTCAAGTTTGGAAAGAAATATTCTGCAGCACAGGATAGTCAATCTAAACTTTTTTAACCTCTTCTGTATTGCAGATTATGAATAGAATGAGTTGAACATAAATCTAAAAACCAAAGTGGAGAACAATTGAAAGAAGTGACAATTGTTGAGTTGGTTATTTTTCTAAAATTTAAAATCAAGTGCTAATGAATACTCATAATAAAATGTAATGTCAACTACAAATTTGGGGTAATTGCACAACGGAAAATGTTCAGATAATTCATTGTGAAATCTGTTTTCTTTTTTAAGACTGATATGTGAAAGAGTAAACACTACTTGATTTTTATTTTTCTTTATTCTTGATATTGTGTATTTTTGTTAGTTGTGCAGAGAATTGAAGGTCTTCACAAAACCTTTCTCTGATAATAGAATGACAAATACTGGTTCCTTCCTTTTCTCACTGTGACAATGTGCTTAAACTGCATGACTTTTGTTTCTTCTAACAGCCGTCACACAGTTTGAAATCCCACATGATTCTTTGGAAATCATGGGAAGAGAAAACTGCACTTTCTTTTTTCCTGCCAAATTGTGTTTGAATATTCCATTATGCATTGGCATTTGAGTGGGAAACCTAGATGATGAATACTCTGTAGGTGTGGTATTTCAAATCCCACTGGGCTTAGAACTGCTCTGGGGAGCTAAGAGTATTATTTACTGAACAGTTCTAAGATGGTTCCCTGCAATGCATTGCTGTTGTTCCCTCACCACCTAGGGAAACATGCTTTGTTTTATAGTAAAGATATATTAAAATGACCTTTCAGTCCCTATAGAAACAAAGAGAGCCATTTCTGAGGCCAGGAACAACCATTTAACTACCTAATGGCCTGTCACCTTCTGTTTATTTTTGCTTCTTCACTGCAGCAGAGGTCTTATGTGTAGTCTGTGCTTGCTTCTTTTGTTTCTTTTTGACTATTTTAGCTCTTGAGTTGCCTTTGCTAGTTAGTCTGATGTGATATGAATAAGCAAAATTTTCCTAATTTCTTTCATTTTGTTCATTTTGTTCCTTTTCTACATCCCAGACGTTTAGTCTGTCATTTGAAATATGATTTCATACCTATAACCATGCAAAAGATATAATAACTAAAATGAGAAGGAAGAAAAGGCAAAAGGCAATTTTTGTGAAGATACTTTAAGTAATTTAAAAGACTATTGATAAGTCTATATCTTACTCTAAAATGATGTACGTATGCATAGATAGATGATACATTGATTTGGGGGGGGATAGTAGAAACAAGTTTTACTCTCTCAATATCAAAGTAGTAAAAATTAATCCAAAAAAATCTATAACTAAGATAAGACATTCTAAATCTACCTATCTTAGTCAGCTTTTCATCACTGTGATAAATACTGGAGAAAACAATTTAGAGGGGGCTTTATTTTGGCTCACAGTATCAGAGTAGACTTTAAGAGGTAGGATATAAGAAGGTAGGATATAAGAGAAGAAATAAAAGAAATAGGCATAAAGAAGACATAAAGGAAGAACAAGGACAATGTAACATTAATATGGAAGCCTGTAGCAAAATCCTCCAATGCCCTTACTCCCCATCCAGGCCTGTTAGTCACAGGTTTCTGGGGCATTTCTCCATCTTTAATAATTACCCTGAACACTGCTAACTATCTTCAAAGGGATTGATCAGACAACAGAAAACACACAAAAGATTCTGAAAGGTTTTGAATACCATACTAGGAATTCACTCACTTGCAAAATACCCTACACTGTTAATTATCTAACCTAGGAATAGTTAAGCAGGAGAGATATGTTTTGGTCAGAATTCAGAGGTCACACAAAAGAAAAATCTCCTTGAGCACTGTTTGCCATCTCACCTGTGAATGGTTTAAGCAAAAAAGTAATCTCCTTGGGCACTGTTAATTGCCCTGAATAGTTTAAATAAGAGATATACCTATTGAGAAGACTGTTAAGGTCCCATCAGGATCCTGAAAATGACCAAAACCCCCTGAATCACCTTGTGACTACTCACCCCTACCCACCCCACATGGAAGTTTCCCATTAAGAAAGAGCTGTGAACCCCCAAAGTGTATCTTTTACTTTTGAGGTGGCCTACATTCCTCCTTGAATAGGTGTTTCTTACTTTCCTAAATAAATCTGTAAGTCCCTGACTGGCACATGTAAGCCAAGGACCCCACCAGTCCTGAGTTGAGCTCTCCTCTCTCCCCCACTGGGAACTGCTCCCAACCCTTCACAGAATCAACCCTTCAGTTGATTTCAGTTCCTGTTCTGCTGGCTCTACTGCTTTGTGCTTGAGACAGAACATCATGGTTGAAGAGTGTGGTGGAGGAAAGCTATTCAGTTCATGGTAACTGGGTAATAGGGAGAGAGAGAGTGAGGGAAGATCCAAGAACAAGATACAGTCCCTAAGGCCACTCCTCCAGTGACCTACTTCCTCCAACCATTTCCTAACTACCTATAATTTCCAACACCTCCGAGTTGTCCATTCAGTGATCAATAGATTAATCTACAAATGATGTCAGAGCCCTCACTATCCAATCACTTTTCCAAAGCCCCACTCTGGACATTTCTGTATTGGAAACCAAGATTTCAATGCATGAGCTTTTGTAGGACATGCCAGATCCAAATCATAGCACTAACCCACAGCACAAAAAAGAAATTGGAGTCCCAAGTGAGTGGTGTTAGTATTGTAGTAAGCAATACCCAATTAGAAGTACACATATAAGTAATTAGAAACTCTATGATTTGTTTAGGTACATTATCTGGCGCTATGGTTTGAATATGTCTCTTCCAAAATTCAGGTGTTGCCAATGTGATAGTATTAAAAAACGGGGCCTTTAAGATGTTATTAGAGCATGAGGACTCCTCCCTCATGAATGAACTTAGATACCTTTATAAGGGAGCTTGATGGAAGGAATTCGTTCTTGCTTCTTCTTCCATCTTCTATAATGTGAGGACCCCCTCCCCGCTCCAGACACCAGACACCAGCACCTTGATCTTGGACTTGTCAGCCTTCAGAGCCATGAGAAATAAATTTCTGTTCTTTATAAATTACTCAGTCTCAATTTTTTTCTATGGCAGCACAAATGGACTTAGATATAAATTGTTTCCAGGAGCGGGGTGTTGCTCTAATAAATGCTATGTTGCTCTAATAAATGTGATAGTCTTAAGAGATAAGGCCTTAAAGAGGTAAATAAAAGTTCATGTTAAAAGTTCATGAGGGATACTCCCTCAAAAAAGGAAGAAGGTGGCTGGGCGTGGTGGCGCACGCTTGTAATCCCAGTACTTTGGGAGGCGGAGACTGGAGGATCCGGGTTCGCGGCCAGCCTCAGCTCTCTCGCTCTCTCTCCCTGTCTCTCTCTCTCCCTGTCTCTCTCTCTCTCTCTCTCTCTCTCTCTCTCTCTCTCTCCTTAGTGAGGCCCTCTGCAACTTCGTGAGACCTGGTTTCAAAATAAAGTATAAAAAAAAATAGGGCCGGGGTGTAGCGCTGAAGTAGGACGCCCCTGCGTTCAATCCCCGGTACCGAAAAAAAAAAAAAAAAAGGAAGAAGGTGACTTTACAAGGGCTTAAGAAAGGGAGTCAACCCCTGTGCTGCCCTTTCAATTCCTGCCCTGTGAGGCTGTGAGGACACAGTACTTCTCACTTGAGGACATAACCTTCATGGCACTAGCTTCAAAGCAGACCCTTACCAACAAAAACTTGATATTTTCAATCTAAATACAAAAATATCTGATGAACACTACCTTAAAGCAAAGTGACTTAATTCTAAATCTTCATTTAATCTACCACCTCATAGTAAGATTTTTGTTTTATAACTACAAAAGTAATATGCATATAAATTGAAAATTTGAAGGACTATATCAAAGGTGAAAGTAGAATTTTTTTGTTTAAAATACCCATAATAAGTATTTGTTCTCAGTGTATAAATGTTAATATTTTTACCAAAGTGGAATGAAGTGATACATATTGCTCTGGGACTGTTTTAACAAATTATGATTTTTTGACACAGTAAATATGCTTTTGTAGGCATAATTGCAATGGCTATTTAATATTCTATTATATGGACATTTGCCAATTTCCTATTTATAGACACTTAGGTCATTTCAAATTATTCATTATTATGCACAATCTGGTGATGAGAAATATTCTTGTAGTATATTAAAATTTTTTAAGTAGTTTATTTCTGATAATATTCTTAGTATGAAATCTACAAAGTAAAATTAACTAATATCATTAGGAACTTCGTAAAATATCTAAATTATCTTTCATACCTCTTTAGAAGTATATAAAATTTATACCCAATAGGCAGTACATAAAACTACTCATTCTTTTATAATTTTTATAATTTTGTAGAGCAAATAATGACATTAGTTCCATTTCATTAATCATGTTATTGCTATCCTGAGTTAATATTTTTAAATAGTTATTGCTCATTTGTTTTTCCTGTTCAACTTCTTCAACCACCTTTAATAATGTATTTATGTGTTTCTTATTGTTAAAAAATGTCTTCAACTACTAAGAAAATAACCTTTGGCATTGCTATTATAAATGTTTTTGTCAATGTTTTTGAAAGAACAGTTTAAACACTCTATACTAATCTCTAAACTTCTCCAGTTATGTACATTAAATATGTAGTTTTTGTATGTCAATCATACCTGAATAGTTTTTTAAAATGTATGATGTTACTCAAATTCTTTCCTTCTCAAATGTTAAAAATCTGTTTTCATCTTCTACTGCAAACTGCTTTCTCTAAGAACATCTTCATTGCCAAAACACATTTTATTCCTACTATGTCAATCCTGCATCATGTAGCTTCATTGCTTCTGGTCTACCTGCATCTTTTGATTTTTCTGGTTGTACTGCTATCTTTTGAACTAAACCTTTCATTTCCTGCTTGGATTCTCTCTCTTCGAATTATTTTTAAAAGAAATATTCCTCTGAATTTCCCTTGGTTTTGTACTCACAAGAAGAATGAGTTATCTAAGGAGGGAGATTATTAAATTCAGACTCAGAAAAGTTTCTGTTTCATGTTAAAGATTTAAAACTAAATTTAGTCCTAGAACTTTGTTTTTAGGCTATGATTTAGTCTTGTTTCACTTAGCAGATGAGCTATTATCTTACCTTGCAAAGAAAACAAAAGCCATCAGAATCTCAAATTTTTGCATACAAATTGACCTGTGGTCTTACAAGTTTCCTTCTCCTAGTTTCCTGTTGCAAAATGAAAACCCAACTATTTGTCTAGATCAAGGTATCTCCTAAGCTGCTAAGAGTTGCTTAGTACAAAAAGAGATACTACACCAAACAATACCCACAGCAAAACTCTACCAATAAGTAGATAGTTACAAGCACAAATTACCATTTAGCATTTTTAATTAGTCCCTAAAAAATAGCATTTCTCTCTCTCCCTCTCTCTCCTCAATGAGTCTTTCACAATTTATCTACTAAGAAATCAGATTGTATGAATTAACATCATCTACTCTGGCTACAAAGCCAAACTTATGATATATGATTACAGGGCACAAGTCAGAGCAGTAGGTAGAAATAGAGTTGCAAGGTTATTATTTTATTTTTCAGATGGATTACATTTAAATACATTTCAAAGCTGGTAGAAGATAAAATTATTATCATTATTTTGGAAATATAAGTTATATTCTAATTTAGTCTCACTATCTGAAAAATGGTGAAAATTTTTAAAATGCCTTTCAGAGTCATAGTGAAAATTAAATATAAAGTTTGCATGAGTTGCATGAAAAATAAGAATTTAAATTGTAAAACCCTAGATATATATGTATTTTTATTTTATTGACATTTAAGAATGACTTCTATATTAATTTTATTACAGTAAGTGGATTTATATTACAATTGATTGCATGATGGTGCATGCCTGTAATCCCAGTAGTTGGGAAGCTGAGACAGAAGGATTACAGGTTTGAGAACAGCCTCAGCAAGTAATGAGACTCTCATCAACCTAGCAAGACCCTGTTTCCAAATAAGAAAGAAAATTGTGTTGGGGGTGTAGCTCGAAGGTAGAATGCCTTTGGGTTCAATTCCCAGTACCACAAAAAAGGAAGTAATTAATTTGCAGATAACTATAAAAGGCATTTTCTCATTTTTAATTTATCCAAAAGGTAAATAAGGCAAAACTAACAATGATTTGAATTTTATACCATATATTAGAAATATTTTTCCACTCATATATGAAAAATACATGATAATGACAGTCAAGAGAATGAGGTATAAAAGGGAAGTATATTGCTGAAAGGTTCTATAGTACGCATGATATGTAATAATCTTATGTAAAAGTAGGTTATGATCACCAAAGAGAGACACAGAGAAAAATATAAAGATGATAAAGGGAGAAGGAGAATCAAATAGTGGAGAAAAAAATGAATTAAACCTAAGTTAATGCAAATGTTGTCAGAGAAAGAAAAAGCAAACCGAAAACCAGACACAAAAAAATAGAATGCAAACAGGAAAATGATAGCCCTAAACTCAACCATATCAATAATTACAGTACATATAATTGGCTTAAACACTCCAAATAAAATCTAACAATTGGTACGTGTAATTTTTTAAAGGGACCAACTATATGCTATCTATAAGGAATCCACCCTAACTCTCTAATTTTATATAATACAAAGGAGTTCAAAGTAAATGAACGAACAAAAAAAACATTGGAAATCATTGGAGTTTCCTAAACTTGATGTTCCCCGCTTTGAACAAATCCTACTGTGTGTTCTGTTATCGTATGTGCCCAGAAGACTTGAGCTTCAGGGAACCAGAGCAAATGTCGTGAGCAATAAGTTGTCCTTTGCCTCTGATCCAGGAATTCATGTATTATGCCAGCAACCATGAACCTGTGTGAGGCTAACTTGTTAGCTTGCAAGAAGGATAAAAATACGGTAAAAGACAGGAAGGAAAACTTTCAAACTCTTTTTTTTAAACATGCTTTTATTGGTGCATTGTAGTGTCACATCACAATGAATATCAATTTGATGTTATCATACATGCACACTGCTTTTAGTGTCCGCCCTACCTCCCCACCCCGATACGGAGTTCTGAGAATGATGTTGGTATATGTTCATATGTACACACTGTTTATGATAGTAATTCCACTGATTCACTTCTTTCTTGCCCTTCCCCTTCCCTTGTGCCACTGAATTATCTAGCAATGACAAGGAATTAGAATACATGTTAAAAGTAACACTGGATAGTTATAAAAAAATCAAATAAAAATATCTACTTTAAAGAATTTGGTTAAGATAACTGAAAAGGTTTCAAACTATTAACTATATAACAATCACTCACTTCTTATTAAAATGAAATTTACTGGACCTGAGAAGAAATACTCTGAATCATGAAGTTTGGGGTGGACCTGTGAATATGAATTTTAAACAAACAACCTGAGTGATTCTAAAACAAGGAGCCCTCACCTTGAGAAACACTGAATAGAATGGCACTTAATACACTATCACCTTATATAGTTCAGTGTATGTGTGATAGTACCTGAATGACATTCTTAGTACATATCCAGTATAAAATATTATTAACCACTGTCCTCGTATTGCTAATTAAAAACTTGAGACCTCTAGACTTATTCATCCCACAAAACTACAACCTGTACCCTTTCACCTACATCTTCCCATTTCTCCTCCATTCCACGTCCCCAACTACCAGCCAATAGTTAGTAATGTTGAACATTACTAATCAACATTACTAATTCAGCATTCAACATTTTTAATCCTTAGGGAAATGTGTCTCAAACCACAACGAGAGATCATCTCATACTGGTCAGGATAGTTACTATTAAAAAGTCTGGAGATAATAAGTATTGGTAAGGGTGTAGAAAAGAGTGATCCTCTGCACTCTGTTGGTAGGAGTGTAAATTGGTTATGTCCATATGGAAAACAGAATTAGGATTCCTGAAAAATTAAAAAGAAAACTACCACATTATCCAGCAATGACTCTTTGGGGTATTCATCCAAAGAAAATAAACCAGCCTCACCTAGAAATACCTGCACTCCCATGGTTAGCACAGCATTATTCACGATAGCCAACCATGGAAACAACTGAGGTGTGTGTGTGTGTGTGTGTGTGTGTGTGTGTGTGTAAAATGAAATATTATTCAGCTTTTAAGAAGGAGTATACCTTACCACTCATGAGGACTTGAATGAATTTAGAGGACATGATCCTACATAAAATATACCAAACACAAAAATAAAAATACTGCATGAATTTTTAAGTCAAATATCTAAATACATGGAATTTCTTTCCTCTGACTTAGGAAATGTTCTTATCTTCTTTAAATCTTCTTAAGACTTAAAATCTTAAGTTTTAAAATCTTAGGATTTTTTTTCTCTAGTCTTCATTTATACCATAATCTAGGTTACCTTTACTTATTTAGAAACCTTTCTGGGAAGCAATTAACTTGAAACTATTTTGTCTGAATCTGATAACAAATATAGGCAGTTTAACATTTACCCAGATTTAATTACTATTAAATCAATATTATGCATTTAAATGTAATTATAGTAAAAGAATGAGGGTTCTGATGGGGGAAAGATCTCCTGGCTAATTGGAAATTTAGTTTACCTGCATTAAATCTAGCAGATTTTTAGTCCTGACTGCCTTGAAAAAGTACAGGCTATTAAAAACTGATTTAAAGACAATTAATTATAGCCACAATAGTCATTATAATTCTATATTAGGTGCATATTACACCATATTTTCCAATAGTTTCTCAGTTTACAGTTAGACTTTCATTTTACCTCCAGCTAGGACTTATGCCCAGAGAAAAAAAACATATCTCTTCTTCATTTTAGTACTGGGGATTGAACCCAGGGGCATTCTACCACTGAGCTACACTCACAGTTCTTTTTATTTTTTATTTTGAACAGGAAACAGGGCTATACTAAGTTGCTGAGAGTCTGGCTAAATTGCTGAGGCTGGCCTTGAACCATGATCCTCCTATCTCAGCCTCCCATGCCTGGGATTACAGACATGAACCCCATGCCTGGCTTCTCTTCTTTATTTAAGTTATCATCAGAAGATAAACTCTTACAACCTCTATTTTTGTATAGCATCAGTGGTATATTATAAACTTAAACACTTCCTGTGGCTTTTCACTTTCTTATTTGTGAATTTTTGAGGAAACAGAATATGTACAGTTCCATCTGCATAATGAGGCTTCATATATTTGAAACAGACTATTACCATTTAAGTATGTAATGTTAATAACTGTACCCATTATACACAGAAAGACACAATCTTTGACTGCTAAAATTTAACACCAACTAAGAATCAACCATGTGCTTCAAATGCAAATATGATTTGGGGGTATCAATGTTAATTAGTAGACTACTAATAGTTGTGTAAGATTGTACTCCATGAAGCAGTACCCCGAAGGCAAAAATTCTCCTGCTTTCATTCATACATCGAGTCATTTCTTCATATGATTACCTGCTGCTCAATATACCATTAGTTCTCTTAAAAATTCTTGTCCACCGAGCGTGGTGGCGCACGCTTGTAATCCCAGTACTTTGGGAGGCCGAGACCGGAGGATCCAGGTTCGCAGCCAGCCTCAGCTCTCTCGCTCTCTCCCTGTCTCTCTCTCTCTCTCTCTCTCTCTCTCCCTCTCTCTCTCTCTCTCTCTCTCTCTCTCTCTCTCTCTCTTCTTTGTG
>PVJS01054036.1:0-13101 GCA_004027185.1 Glis glis
TCCCCTCCCCTCCCTCCCTCCCTCCCTCTCTCTCTCTCTCTCTCTCTCTCTCTCTCTCTCTTTCTCTCTCTCATCTAATCGCCTCAGGAATTTCAGATGTGAAGCTAGCCCATTGTGATTTTTAAAGGTATGGGCTTGGTTTCTGCCTAAAAGCAAATGGGCTCTGAAACTAAAGATTATTAGTTTTTTTTTTAATTTTCCTTTCCTTACCTATTTGTCTCCTTTCTACCTAAAATTTTATCTCTTCTATTCTACCTCATCAGTATCACTGCCAATCTCACGAACTGGTCCGGGGAGGGAGGGAGGGAGGGAGGAGTGGGTGGGATCCAGAGAAAACACACCAAGTGCTGCATGCACGCATCGGTGTATCTCTTTGAATCTCACCATGATGTACAATTGTAGTGTGCCAATAAAAGTATAATAAAAATAAATCTAGGTCTTATTTCTGAGTTTTTGTATTGTGCTTAGCTTAATATATTCCAGAAATTCAACCATGTATGGTAAATGCCAATGGTCCGCTCCAACATCTAAACAAAAGAGTGTGTATGCCGGGCGTGGTGGCGCACACTTGTAATCCCAGTACTTGGGAGGCGGAGACGGGAGGATCCAGGTTCGAGGCCAACCTCAGCTACTTTGTGAGGCCCCCCGCAACTTTGTGAGACCCGGTTTCAAAATAAAGGATAAAAAATAGGGCCGGGGGTGTAGCTCAGAGGTAGAATGTCCCCGGGTTCAATCCCCGGTACCACACACACAAAAAAAAGAGTGTGTGTGTGTTGTTGTTGTTGTGTGTGTGTGTGTGTGTGTGTGTGTGTGTGTGTGTGTTCCTGGGGATTGAGCCCAGGGGCCTTCTACATCCGACCTACACCCCCAGCCCTATTTTATTTTTATATTGAAACAGAGACTCACTAAGTTGATGAGAGTCTCACTACTTGCTGAGGCTGTCCTCGAACCTGCGATCCTCCTGTCTCAGCCTCCCAAGTACTGGGATTACAAGTGTGCACCACTATGCTCAGCTCTAAACAAAAGATTTCTACAAGTTTTGCTTACTGGCCTCTCATTTGATTTCAATAGATCCATGAAGCACAATAAAATTTCTTTCAGTGTCAAAGCCTCATGATGAAGAAACCCTGTGTGAGTAATTTTTTTACACATTTTTTTCCTATTCTGCCATATTTTTTGGTTGTATTTGTTATCCACATTTGCAGTTTCTTTACAGTATTTTTAGTTTATATACTATTGAATCAATAATATGCTTTTTCCAACTCGGAAAGGACAGCTAATCCAGTTGTGGGTAATATTAAATTTAAACAATGCAGTCAATTCTCTATAAAAATTGTCTTGTCACTCATATCTGATCTAATTAAAAGTGTCGGCAACTTGCAACATCAGTGCTTTCTTCAAGTTTAATCATGATGTTTGTGCCAGACTGTAACTGCATTAAACACCTTGCCTCTTTTTGATCAGCAATAATATGGGTTTGGTGAGATACAGTCTACTATTTACTTTGACAGCTGATTTATCATCTTGTCATCAAAACTCGCATGTACCATTCCATGCATCCTTGAAGAGTCATTTTTGGCAGCTATGTGACCTGTGTTCATTTTTGCCACGTAATATACAATTAAGGAGATGATTATAAGGCTTTTTCATTAATAATGGTTGACAACTTAGAAATTATTAATAAACATATGTATTTTCCTTTGAAAACAGATGAGACACTCACTGACGTGATATCATGGCTTTTTCCTGTTTTATTATTATTTATTTATTTACTCTTTTTTGTTTATTTGCTCTGTTTTTGGTACTGGGGGTTGAACTCAGGGGTGTTCTACTTCCAGGCTATACCCCCAGCCCTTTTTACTTTATTTCTTTATTTATTTATTTGCAGTGCTGGGGATTTAACCCAGGGGCATTCTACCTCCGAGCCCCACCCGTAGCCCTATTGAACCCAGGGGCATTCTACCCCTGAGCTGCATCCCCAGCCCTATTTTTTATTCTTTATTTTGAAACAGGGTCTCACGAAGTTGCGGAGGGCCTCACTAAGTAGCTGAGGCTGGCCGCAAACCCGGATCCTCCAGTCTCAGCCTCCCAAGTACTGGGATTACAAGCATGCGCCACCACGCCCAGCCAGCCCTTTTTACTTTTTATATTGAAACAGGGTCTTGCTAAGTTGCTGAGATTGGCTTTAAACCTGCGATCCTCTTGTCTCAGCCTCCCAAGCACTGGGATTACAGGTGTGCGCCACCACACTGGACTTGTTTTTTGGTTTTTGGGGTTTTTTTTAAGGTTTTAAGCTTTCATTTGTAAGAATCTTATTATAAATAACATTGACTCTGTCATTTTTGTTAAACCTTGCATATTTTAGTCAGGCGTGGTGGCGCATGCTTGTGATCCCAGTATTTGGGAGGCTAAGACAGGAGGATCGCAGGTTCACAGCCAGCCTCAGCTACTTAGTGAGGCCCTCCACAACTTAGTGAGACCCTGTTTCAAAATAAAGAATAAAAAAATAGGGCTGGGGATGCAGCTCAGAGGTAGAATGCCCCTGGGTTCAATCCCAGTACTGCCAAAAAAAAACTTTGCATATTTTATAAAATCACATTTAAATAATCTTCCCTATGAGGACCTGTATATACTTTTTCCTTTTTAGAATGAAATTCAAATAAAACTAAAAAATTTATTAGAGTCAACATTTTTCTCACTAGTGCCCTATTTATACCTCCGGATGCAGCAGTCGAATCGAGCATACCTCTCTATTTTTCACATCATCTGCTTTCTTCTAATAATAAAACAAGTCAGCATAAAGAAATGTAGACTAATCCAATTGCAATGTTGTGATAGAGGAAAAAACGGAGAATGACTTAATTTTCCAAAAATATGCCCTGACAGACATTCATAAACGACACTTGGTTGACCGTCCTGACAATCTGACTTCACAACGAACCACACATTGTATAAGTATACACTTAAACTGCACAACGTGCACATCCTGATATCAAACTCATCAAATCGTCTGTCCTATGCTAGAATATTGAATGAGATGTCCAGGGCCAGCTACAGGATTCCTGTGCCCAACGCAAAATAAAAATGGGAGACCCGGCCTGAAAGTAGGTAGATCAACGCCCCTTGCCAAGGGAGCACAGACTTAACCCATGGCAGACAGCTGAGCCCAGGTAAGGACAGCGACAGGCATCGGCAGAGGCAGAGAAGGGGCGGCCGGGGCTCCAAGTGGTGATCAAGAACCTTCTCTGGGAGACATGGAGGCTGTAGGAATCAGGACTGTGTTTGAGTGAAGGCCCCGGACCCCCATGCACACTGCTCTGCCCACCCCTCTGCACACGCAAAACACAAATTTAGCCACAAGTTTGCTAAGAACGTCCAGACCATGAACACAGAGCATGCGCTTCCTGCACAGGGCCCTGCTGAGTGGAGGCCCTGGACAGCCCCACGGGAGACAGCGCCATGGAGCCAGCCCTGGACACGCCCGTGAGCAAAAGAACAAATGAGTGGGCACAATGGCCCATGCCTGTAATCCCAGTACTTGGGAGGTTGAGACAGGAGGCTAGCAGGTTGGAGGCCAGCCTCAGCAAGTTAGCAGGGCCCTGTTTCAAAATTTAAAAAAAGAGCTCGGGGTATAGCTCAGAAGTAGAATGCCCCTGGGTTCAATCCCCAGTGCCAAACAAACAAACAGTCATATCTCAGGGCTTGTTTCTGTCCCTCGGAGGCGAGAAGCATCAGGAAATGTAGTCGGTACAGCAACAAGAATGTGGCCAGGAGTCGCACAACCCTGTCTGACTTCTCTAACATTCTGTGCCTTGGGCCCAGGCCTTCATCTCTCTGGGCCTCTGCTTCCTTATTACTAAATCCCTCATCTTCTAAGGCTGGCTTCCTCATGACTAATGAAAGGGTTGGGCTAGGTGACCTCTAACATTCCCTCCAGCTCTGTTTCTGTGAGAGAGAAATGATGCAAACAGGTGTTTGACAAAAGGCCTTTGACCTCTTGGCTGTTTTATCTCATCTTTAATGGGCTCGTGGTAACCGGCACATTTGGATTCATCAAAGGCATATCCGAGCTGTTTGTCCTGGTATTGTTACCACCCAGAAGCCAAAAGAAATGAGGTGAGTCACTTGGATGTGTGCAGACACATGGGCCCTCTTTCCTTCAGGCCTAGCAGCACATGGGTTAATTCTATCACCCTAGATTTTAAAATAACAATAATTAATACCTGAGCCAGGTCCTTTTATCTAAGGTGCTCAAAGGGCTTTGTGGTCATTAACCCATTCATTCACCTGCCTCAGGCCACGTGGAGGTCAGCAGGAGCATCCTTACAACACCGATCAGTGGCCTGACTGACTAGCAGGAAGGGGGTGAGGGGGTCACCACCGGGTTCTCTTGGAAGAATCGGATGGGAAAATCCTCCTGTTGGTCTACACCGCCGACGAACCACTCACAGGCTTCTGAGTGAATTCTCGTGGCTCTCACGTCTCATCTTCTGGAGAACCCCATAACTCTTCATGTAAACTTCAGCCATACAGCTTCAGACAGATGATTATGCCCAGAGCAAATAAAAGGGAAAACTTGCATGCCTAGGATTTTCTTCTCTTGAAGGAGAGAAAAAAATGGCTTTTTCAAGTCAAAGAGTCTCTACAGATAGAACACCACTTCAGAGAGAGTTTCTAGAGTGTTAGGATTCTGATTTCTTTGTGGATCATTTCCATTAAAAAGCATCTGTTGAAGTCCGGAGTGGTGGCGCACCCCTGTAATCCTAGTACTCGGGAGGCTGAGACAGGAGGATCACAGGTTCAAGGCCAACCTCAGCAACTTTGCAAGGCCCTGTTCCAAAATAAAAAATAAAATAGGGCTGGGGGTGTAGCTCAGAGGTAAAATGCCCCTGGGTTCAATCCCCAGTACCAAAAAAAAAAAAAAAACTAACCTGTTGAAAAACACTACCATAAAGTACCTTCTCAGCCGGGTGTGGTGATGTACACTTGTAATCCCAGTACTTGGGAGGCTGAGACCGGAGGATCTGGGTTCGCGGCCAGCCTCAGCTACTTAGTGAGGCCCCCCCCCCGCAACTTAGTGAGACCCTGTTTCAAAATAAAGAATAAAAATTAGGGCTGGGGTATAGCTCGGAAGTAGAATGCCCCTGAGTTCAATCCCCAGTACAACAACAACAAAAAAATAATAAAATGAAATAAATAAAGTACCTTCCGACCAGTACTTTTATTAGAATCATTCAATTAATGAAACCATTTACCCAGTAGGAGCTCTGCCTGGAGCCAGGTACCATGGAGGCAAAAATGTAGAAACTGACTCCCCTAGCTGCTATAAATCTAATCCATAAATGAGATGGATACAAATAAAATAAGTTGATA
The DNA here is from genome assembly GCA_004027185.1 of Glis glis. Lineage (NCBI taxonomy): Eukaryota > Metazoa > Chordata > Mammalia > Rodentia > Gliridae > Glis > Glis glis. The sequence goes on from PVJS01054036.1 coordinate 5,374, forward strand.
AACTTTTTATTTATTATCACTCACATTTCCTATTCATTAATATTTATAAATGAACAACAGAAAATAGTATTTCTGTGATTTTGAACAGGTCAGACCCTAAGTCTATAAAGTCCATGGTGGAAGGTGGTCCCTGAGCGCTAAGATGATCAGGAAAAGCAGTAAGGGGCTAGGAGAGGAGACAGAGGCAGGAAGCCTTCGAATCAGAATGAGGACCAATGGGAATATGCAGAAGGCAGTGTAAGAGAGACGCCAGATAAGAAGGGAGGAGCCAGCCGGGCGAGAATCCCGGTACTTGAGAGGCTGAGACAGGAGGATCGCAGGTTCACAGCCAGCCTCAGCAAGTAGTGTCATGGGGAAACATGTTAACTCTGAGGGGTCCTTGGCTTCCATGATGAATAAGAATTTCAACACGTGCCATCAGAAAAAGGCAAAGATTTAATTAACTTAAAAAAGGCAGCGATACAGGTTGGGGGTCATCTAAGAAAGGGAGAGCAAGTCTTCCTGCGCGCGTCCATCCATCCAGGCAAGCAAGAGAGCGTCCCCGTGCTTTCGCGGTTCTTTATAGGAGGGGGTAGGTAGGGTCGCACAGTAGAGGGCAGGACTTCCTCTTAGTCCTGTTTCCCTGGCAACAGATAGGCAGTGGGGGTCCGGCCTTTGTCCTCTTTACCCATCCTACTTACATTAAGCATCTCAGGTATGGAGAGGAGCCATTGTGATTAAGGGTGTGGACTCATTAAGGCTTCTGCCTGACTGAACACACCCTATAGGGTGGAGTTAGATTATGAACTTTCAAAATTTTAAATCTCTATTTTCCCAATGTCTCCTTTCTGCCTAATATTTCTATCTTTTCTATTCAACCTCATCAAGACTTTCATCAACCTAGGGAGATCCTGTTTCAAAATAAAAATGAAAACCAAATGGGGCTGGGGGTGTAGCTTGGATGTAGAATGTCCCTGGGTTCACTCTCCAGTACCACGAAGAAGAAGAAGAAGAAGAAGAAGAGGAGGAGGAGGAGGAGGAGGAGGAGGAGGAGGAGGAGGAGGAGGAGAAGATGAGCTATTATTTCTTTGTGAGGCTGTGGGAAAACCAGGCTGGCTAAACCATCAGCCCTGGAGACCTGAAACAAGTATGTATGGATGGGAAGAGTAGCTCCACAACACAAAGCCCTTGAAACCAAACTAAACAGGCACCAACTTGGGGTCTTCTGAACTCCTCTGTCAAATTCAAAGTTTTAGGAAAAGAAGCAAGGAAGAAGAAGGGTGGGAAGGTGCACACCTGTAATCTCAGGCGTTGGGAGGCTGAGACAGAAGGATCATGGGTTTGAGGCCAGCCTCAGAAAATTAGCAAGACCCTGTTTCTTTACTTTTCTTTTTTGCGGTCTTGGGGATTGAACCCAGGGGCTTTCTATCTCCAAGCTACACCCCCAACCCTATTTTTTATTCTTTATTTTGAAACAGGGTCTCACTAAGTTGCAGAGGGCCTCACTAAGTAGCTGAGGCTGGCCACAATCCTGGATCCTCTAGTCTCAGCCTCCCAAGTACTGGGATTACAAGCGTGTGCCACCACGCCCGTCCAAGACCCTGTTTCAAAATAAAAAAAAATAAGAGGCCCGGCACAATTTGGTGAGACCTTGTTTCAAAAATAAAATAAGCCGGGCGTGGTGGTGCATGCTTGTAATCCCAGTACTTGGGAGGCGGAGACTGGAGGATCTGGGTTCACTGCCAGCCTCAGCTACTTAGTGAGGCCCTCCGCAACTTCATGAGACCTGGTTTCAAAATAAAGTATAAAAAATAGGGCCAGGGGTGTAGCTCGGGGGTAGAATGCCTGTGGGTTCAATCCCCAGTTCCACACAAAAAATAAAATAAATAAAATAAAATAGGACTGGGGGTATAGCTCAGAGGTAGAATGCCCTTGGGTTCCATCCCCAGTACCAATAAATAAATAGATAGATAAATAAACAAACAAATAAAATAAAATAAAATAGGGCAGGGAGTATAGCTCAGAGGTAGAATGCCCCTGAGTTCCATCCCCAGTACCAAATAAATAAACAAACAAACAAATAAATAAATAAAATAGGGCAGGGGGTGTAGCTCATAGGTAGAATGCCCCTGGGTTCCATCCCCAGTACCATAAAGTAATAAAATAATAAATAAAAAAATAAACAAGTAAATAAAATAAAGTAGGGCAGGGGGTATAGCTTAGAGGTAGAATGCCCCTGGGTTCCATCCCCAGTACCAATAAATAAACAAACAAACAAATTAATTAATTAAATAAAATAGGGCTGGGGGTGTAGCTCAGAGGTAGAATGCCCCTGGGTTCAATCTCCAGTAACCAAAAAAATAAAAAATAAATAAAGAAGAAGAAGTGAGCAGCGAATTGAGGGGAGACCCTTGGTAACCAGAGGGACACTGTGTCCTGGGCTTTATTGTATGTCTCCACAGAAAAAAAGGCGTACGCTATCTCAGTCTCCACCTGTGGCCTTGAATCATGAGTTCTTCCATCTCAGAACCGAGGGTGCCCCAGTGGAGTGGGCCGGAGCAGGGACATGCTGATGGGGCTGAGGCGAGAAGGATGGAGGGAATTAGAGCTGCCGCCTTGGGCAGCACTAGGAACGGCTGGCGTGGGTTAGGGTGCCCGTGATGGCCAGCCACGGGGACTGTGGAAGGATTTCCAACAGAGAGAAAAAGACATAAGCAGAGAAGACACCTTCCTCCTAAGCCCCAGTTTCGCCTCCGGTTGGCCATCTGCACGCCAGTGGGGGGCAGGTCACCTTCCTGTGGCCCCGTGAAACTCCTGCTACTTTGTTGGACAGATGCTCTTTTGAATCTCACAATTAAAACCGAGAGGTGGGGAAGTCTCTGGAAATGGCTTTTTCGGGGAGTCGGCCAGAAGAGGGATGAGGAGGCTGAGGCCAGTCTTCGGGATACACGTGGAGGAAGCTGGGGGTCCCTAAATTCACACCGCTTTGGGACCTCTCCGAGGCCAAGGTGCCTCTCTCTGATAAGCAGTTGAACGAAAAATAATTGTTCTCACCAAAGAAATCTGTGCAGAAAGGTGCTGTGAAACTGGAATAGGTGTGTCCTTCTGTCCTTCCGGTTCTTTTTATAGGCACTGCACCAACCTGAGTGAGGGCCCGCAGTCCTTCCGCCCATTTGGGGAGAGATTAAAGAAGCTGAGGTTGTCTACTTCTTACTCATTTGCAGTTACAACCTCGCCACCACTACAGCCTCGGCTTCCAGAGTGGACGCACAGGAGGTAAGTCGGGGTTCTGGGATCATGCCATCAGCTATAAACGGGGATCACCCCAGCCTTGTGGTTTGGAAAAACCAAAGGGGATAGGAAGAGGGGGACTCGATGGCCAGGTTCCTTCCCCCCCAAATGCATTTGTGGCATTTTTGTTTTTCTAGGCCACCTCAGTCAAGACAGACTTTGGTGCTGAACTGTCCGAAAAAGTTTTTTTGTTTGTTTGTTTGTTTGTTTTGCGGTACCAGGGATTGAACCCAGGGGCATTCTACCTCCGCGCTATGCCCCCGGCCCTATTTTTTATACTTTATTTTGAAACCAGGTCTCACGAAGTTGCGGAGGGCCTCACTAAGGAGAGAGAGAGAGAGACAGGGAGAGAGAGAGAGAGAGCTGAGGCTGGCCGCGAACCCGGATCCTCCGGTCTCTGCCTCCCAAAGTACTGGGATTACAAGCATGCGCCACCACGCCCGGCTCGAAAAAGTTTTTTGAAAGAAGGGATGATCATTTTGTGTAATTGTTTGATGAACAAATAGCAGGTGTTTAATAATATTAATCTTTGCACAAATTGACTTGAGTTGAGTTGAAAGAAGGAACAGTTAGTTATTAAAACTACTGGGAGGAAAAATCATCCACCTATCTCCTTCAAACAATGCATCAGTGTTGAGACTAATCCAGTCAATGATCCATTAAATTTGTTCTGTCCCGCCCTTCCAGATGTGGAATACCTATAAAAACTTAAACAGAGCAACAAATATGAGCCTACTTTAATGCGCCTGAGCCATTGAAATATCTGCAGAATTGAAAACTTGGGACTTAATGGGTTATTTCAGCCTGATATAGCTGAAATCCCATCAATCAATAGTGCAAACATTACCACTGCATTCTGTGTTTGCCTTCAAAAGCCTTGGAAATTGTGATACAAAAATGGACTCATCCGCTGGGCATGATGGCACATGCCTATAATCCCAGTACTTGGGAGGCTGAGACAGGAGGTTTGCAGGTTCAAGGCCAGCCTCAGCAACTTAATGAGGCCCTCCGCAACTTAGTGAGACCCTGTTTCCAAATAAAAAATAAAATAGGGCTGGGGGTGTAGCTCAGAGGTAGGATGGCCCTGTGTTCAATCCCTAGTACCAAAAAAAAAAAAAAAATGAAGGAAGGAAAATGGACAAATTATCTGGGAGTCCCCAAGTGAAATCTGTTCCACTCCTCCCAGCAGGAGAATGGAGCCGACATAGTTTTGAGGGTCTTGGGCTGGCTAGCTCATTCCCTTTCCTAACACCCTGGATACAGCAATTGTAAATTTGGGGATTAATATATGTGACTTCCCATCCCATCACAGTAGACCGTATCTGTATGTATCTGATTTTTTTAACCCCCCTAAGGAAGCTTAGCTTTTTGATAAGTATCAGGAATCAAACAAACTCAGGTCCTCTCTGGTGTCCTCGTGACTATTTGGTAAAGCCATTTCCTTCACACTCCCGGGCGTCTCCATCTGTAATAGGTGACACTACAGTGGTCCACACAGGACTCCCAACACGCGTTCTTGTAAGTAGATGTACAATCAACGTCTGTTGCATCTTCTTTCTGCAGGGGACCAGGAGACTATTCCCAGGAGATCCGCCTAGAAGTCACCATGTATCAGGATTGCCTGGAGCCCGCGGAGGACTACTTCCTCCTCTGCGACACGGAGGGGCCGTGGGTCGTGGTCCTGGAGTCCTTGGCGGCCATCGGCATCGTGGTCACAGTGGTCCTGCTCCTGGCGTTCCTCTGCCTGCTGCGGAAGGTCCAGGACTGCTGTCAGTGGAACGTGCTCCCCACCCAGATCCTGTTCCTGCTGGGGGTGCTGGGGCTCTTCGGACTCGCCTTCGCCTTCATCATGCAGCTCAATGAGCAGACGGCGCCCGTGCGCTACTTCCTCTTCGGGGTTCTCTTCGCTCTCTGTTTCTCGTGCCTCCTGGCTCACGCCTGCAACCTGGTCAAGCTGGTCCGGGGTGGCGTCTGCTTCTCTTGGACAACGATTCTGTGCATAGCTATCGGTGTCAGTCTGCTGCAGACAGTCATCGCCATCGAGTACGTGACACTCATGTCGAGCCGATGCCTGTTCGTGCACATGACACCCTATCAGCTCAATGTGGACTTCGTCTCACTCCTGGTCTACGTCCTCTTCCTCATGGCCCTCACGTTCTTCGTCTCCAAAGCCACCTTCTGTGGCCCATGTGAGAACTGGAAGCAGCACGGGAGGTTCATCTTCGCCACTGTGCTCGTCTCCATCCTTATCTGGGTGGTGTGGATCTCCATGCTCATGAGAGGCAACCCGCAGCTCCAGCGACAGCCCCAGTGGGACGACCCGGTCATCTGCATTGGCCTGGTCACCAACGCCTGGGTGTTCCTGCTGCTGTACATCATCCCCGAGCTCTGCATCCTCTACAGGTCGTGTAGGCAGGGCTGCCCTCCGCAAGCCAACGCCTGCCCGGTCCCGGCCTACCAGTGCAGCCTGCGCATGGAGAACCAGGAGCTCTCCAGAGGTACTTCCCGGGGGCCGGGGCAGGGGCGGGCTTTGGGAGAAACAGGAGAGAAAAAGAGCAGCAGGAGGAATCCAGAGGGATCCAAAAGGGAACGGTCAGATTTGGGGTGGGTGACTTCATAGCTCAAACATGGCGATGAAGAGTCCCGAATCAAGGTTAAATTTTTATGAAAACATCCGATCTTTCAAAGCCTAGGGTTTTATGGGGAGAGACTAAGAAGCCAGTCAAAGGCCCTCGATGAAGGCGTGGCTCTGACTGCTCGCGCTGGGTAAAGCAAGGCCCCCTCTATAAAATGAGTTTGGCCCTAATGAGGCTTGGACCATGGAGTTGTGTGACATTGAACTTAGCTAAGTTCACATGTGCTGACTGTCAAGTTCAAAGTCAGTCCAGCAACAGTGACTGACATTTAAAAAATTTGAGTCTCAAAGCTAGTTGGCCCCAACATAATCTTAAAATGATCTGGGAGAGCCGGGCATGGTGGCACACCCCTGTAATCCCAGTACTTGGGAGGCTGAGATCGAAGGATCATAGGTTCAAGGCCAGCCTCAGCAACACAGCGAGACTTCCAGCAACCTAGTGAGACCCTGTTTCAAAACAAAACAAAACAAAAAATTAAAAAGGGTTTGGGGTGTAGCTCAGAGGTAGAATACCCCTGGGTTTAGTCCCCAGTACCACAAAACAAAACAAAAGCTGATCTGTGGGACTCACCACTCATAAAAGTTACAAAGCCCTCCTGAATTTCTACTTTTCAACTCATTCACTTTTTGAAGGTTTACAAAAAGCAACAGGAAGGACCATTTAATCTGAATTCTGAACAAACACTCCGCTGTGTAATCATTTGTAGACATAAATCAACTTGCTTCTGTGGCCTTTTCATAATAATTTCTGGGTCATACGTTTATCCTTATGTAAGACCAGCCACCTGACTCTATTTTGTTAAGGAATATAATATATCATCCATGACAACAAAGAGGCTCAGTCCCCAGCAACCTGGGGAAAATAGTGGCTAATTTCATTATCTGGAAATATATCAAAACTTGTTCATTCCTTTTCTGAAACATCTGGCCTATTATTCATAACCCGATATCATAGATTTACATCATATTTTGTGTCATCATAGGCAACTGATTTCTCACATCTTATTTCTAATGGGGAATGAGGGGGTGGTTTTATATATTAGATAGCACACATAATGTTCACCAGGCTCAAAAGAAAATTAGTATAAGCTTCCCTTTTAAGTGCACATACTCTTTTGAGCTGTAATCTATGGCTAATCACACATTCAAATCAAATCCTGTCCCGATCAATGCATCCATTCATTCTTTTCAGTGCAGTTGACCGAGAGTCGGAAGCTGACCCTCTATGTTCTTCCTATAAAAATGTTTCCTGGCTTTCGATGATGCATAGTCAGACCACTCAGGTTTGTGGCAAAATTACCGAGTCCATCCTTCTTGAAAATTCTTTTCATAATTCTTAGCAAAAGATAAAAGTTGTTGCGTTGGCGTCTGTTGTTTGATGTTTCCAGGAAACAAAAGTCAGAGAGAAAGAAGTCCTTAGAGTTTCACAATAGCCCAAAACACACTAGGAATGATCGATATTCCACACCCCCAAAATATTGGGCGTGTGTTTTTATTTTTATTTATTTATTTATTTATTTTTTTGCGGTACCGGGGATTGAACGCAGGGGCGTTCTACCTCCGCGCTACACCCCCGGCCCTATTTTTTATACTTTATTTTGAAACCAGGTCTCACGAAGTTGCAGAGGGCCTCACTAGCTGAGGCTGGCCGCGAACCCGGATCCTCCAGTCTCAGCCTCCCAAGTACTGGGATTACAAGCGGTGCGCCACCACGCCCGGCTTAGGCGTGTGTTTTTAAACAGTGTTTTAAGGAGTGTCTTAGTTTGCCGGGCATGGTGGCGCACCCTTGTAATCCCAGTACTTGGGAGGCTGAGACCGGAGGA
>PVJS01054037.1:0-13099 GCA_004027185.1 Glis glis
TTATTTATTTATTTATTTACTTTGTGGTACTGAGGATGGAACCCAGGGGCATTCTACCTCCAAGATACACCCCCAGCCCTATTTTTTGTTCTTGATTTTGAAACAGGGTCTCACTAAGTTGCGGAGGGCCTCACTAAGTAACTGAGGCTGGCCGTGAACCCGGATCCTCCGGTCTCAGCCTCCCAAGTACTGGGGTTACAAGCATGCGCCACCACGTCCGGCTTTTACTTTTATTTATTTTTAATTGCGTGTGTGTGTGTATAGTACTGGGATTGAACCCAGGGGCATTCTACTTCTGAGCTATCCCCCCAGTTCTATTTTATTTTATTCTTATTTTTATTTTGAAACAGGGTCTTGCTAGGTTGTTGAGAGTCTCACTACTTGCTGAGACTGTCCTTATATGGTATCTAGCATGGTGTTCTGAATATGTTAGGTGATCAATAAATACTTTAAAAATTAAAATTTCTTTCTTTTTGTTTTGTTTTGTGGTACTGGGGATTGAGCCCAGGGGCATTCTCCCTCTGAGCTGCACCCCTGGCCTTATTTTATTTTTTATTTTGAAACAGGGTCTCACTGAGTTGCAGAGGACTTCACTAAATTACTGAGGCTGGCTTCAAACCTGTGATTCTCATTTCAGCCTCCCAAGTAGTAGGATTACAGGCATGCACCACTATGCCCGGCAAATTTTCTTAATTTATGTCCCTTTCAGGAGCCATTTGTATTTTTATCTCATTTTTTCACATTATCATTTTATTCTCTGCTGGAAACCTCTCATTTCTCTCTCCCTCTATTTTCCGATTTCTTCAACATCATCCCTGTTGCTCATCAGTGTATTCTAGAGCATGGAGCTATCATTATAGAGAGGAGAGCCGCAGGGTTGTCCAGCCCGACTGCTTTTTCCCAGATGACAAAGTAGGAGACAAACAGGACAATGGAGTGACTTGTCCAGGGTCGCAGAGTAATGTGAGTTATGTGATGTATCACAGAGTTGGTGACGCCAAGGGACAAAATCACAACAATTTAAAGATCATTATTGGCTTTATTTTGTGATTCTAGAATCAAGCAACACTTCACTTCATAAAGCAGAGTAAGTGTTCAATGAGCAGAGCAGGCGAGGTTGGTATTACAAAAGGGTGAAGAAAACAGCAAGAGCGACAAGCAAATTGGTCCTTTCAAAGTTAACTTTCCTTGTTAAGTTAGGGACAGAGAGACAGAACAATAGAAAAATAACTGATTGGGTAACATTGGGTTATTTCCGGTTACCCTTTTTGTGTAAGAATTAAGGCAAAGGGAATTTATCATGCCAGTGAAAACTGGTCTGTTTGGGAGATTGAGCTGTTTGTTATCTCTCTACTCTATTTTTCTAGAGTAGAGAGGTCAGACAAACAGCTCGATTTTAGTTTGGTGACTTGGAACTTTAGTGCGATCGATTCCATTTGGACATGTAGTCTGGTCTGTCAGGGGCCCAGTGGAGGAGCTGGAGCCAAAACCACGGCCTCCCGTCAATTCCATTCAGCAGTCGCAAGCGGAGACCAGAGGCCAGCCAGTTTCCTGCATCTTTTTCCTGCTGTTCCCCCTCGTTCTGACTCCATCCTCCTCTGTTGTCATTCCCTGTCTGTCCATCCCATCCCCTTTTGCAATAGATCGAGTCTAGAGGTGAAACTCTCCCCAGGTCCCAAAGCACGATGACAATTAGATCAGGGGTTTGAGCTACATGCAACTGAATTTTGGGAAACCCAACACCCATAAGAATGCCTCTTTGGATTTATTTCCCTTGGCCCTTTTCGGCCTTGAGGTGTCCCAGGGTCCCCTGATTGACTGCAAGGACCACTGCCCAGGGGAACGGAGAGGGGAAGGCTCCTGTCTGCAGCGGTGCTGAGCCTGCCCCCTTCCTGAGCCTGCCCCTCTTCCTGCTCTCCTAGACCTGCTGAGGCTTGCGTGCATGCTGGAGTCTGACCCCGAACTGGAGTTGTCCCTACAAAAGTATGTGATGGAAATCATTCTGAAGCAGGTATTTTTATGATTTATTGGATTGGGGGGTGTCAGAGATCTTGGACAGCTAGAAAGATTTAACAAACAAACAAACAAACAAAAAACAAGCCCGGCATGGTGTTGCACGCCTGTAATCCCAGTACTTGGGAGGCTGACACAGGAGGACCGCAGGTTCAAAGATAGCCTCAGCAAGTAGTGAGACTCTCAGCAACCTAGCGAGACCCTGTTTCAAAACAAAAAATAAATAGGGCTGGGGTATAGCTTGGAGTTAGAATGCCCCACAGATCAATCTCGGTACCACAAAAACAAAACAAAACAAACTAACAAAAAACCAAGCTGGGCATGGTGGTGCCTTCCTGTAATTCTATTACTTGGGAGGCTGAGATAGGAGGATAAAAGGTTTGAGGCCAGCACGTGGTAATTTAGCAAGACCCTGTTTCAAAATAAAAAATAAAAAGGACTGTGAGTGTAACTCAGCGGTACAACACCCCTGGGTTCAATCCTCAGTACCATAAAAACAAAAACCATTCTCTATATGTAGGTGACAAATTTGAAATTTATTGTTCAAAACCAGATACTATGTAGAGTTGGGAGGAGGTGCTGGGGGTCTAGCTCAGTGTAGAGCACTTAACCTAGCATGCGCAAAGCCCTAGGTTCAATTCCCAACACCACAAGAGCAACAACGGTTAAAGGGGGCATTATTCATAATCACACGGTGGCAACAAGCATATACTAGGACTGTGTGGCTTTAGATACGTGGGCAAACAAGAGCAGTTGCAAGCATATAGCAACTTGTGGTCCCTCTGTGCGCCACAGAGCAGAGGATATCCAGTTTCTCTAAGTCAGCTGGTTGTGATGGCACACACCTGTGATCCCAGTACTTGGAAGGCTGAGACAGAAAGATCGCAGTTTTGAGGCCAGCCTCAGCAACTTGGCAAGACCCCTCAGCAACTGAGACCTGTTTCATTTTGTTTTTTAAAGGCTCAGGGTATATAGCTCAGAGGTAGAATGCCCCTGGGTTTAATCCCCGATACAAAAAAGAAAAATTTTCTCTAAGTCGCTTGCATTAGTTTTGAGATTTAACAACATAGGTAATTAAAACACTTTGAACTATCCTTGTCTTCCCGAAGTTTTCCCTTATTCTCTTAGATCTGGACTTCCAAATATATTAAGCCATGTGAATTAAAGCTATCTCATAACACTCACTACATGCCAGTCCCTCTGCTATTTCATATGTTTTTTTCCTTCCTTCCTTCCTTCCTTCCTTCCTTCCTTCTTTCCTTCCTTCCTTCCTTCCCTTTTTCTTTCTTTGCATTGTGGATTGAACCCAAGGGCATTCTACCTCCAAGATAGATCCTCAGCCCTTTTTATTTTTTGTTTTGAAACTGGGTCTTGCTAGGTTGTTGGGAGTCTTGCTAACTAGCTGAGGCTGGTCCTGAACCTGCGATCCTCCTGTCTCAGCCTCCCAAATACTGGGATTATAGGCGTGTGCCACCATATCCAGTTTGTTGTTGTTGTTTTGCAGTGCTGAGAATGAAACCCAGGGCCTTGCACACGCTAGGCTGGAGCTCTACTACTGAGTCACATCTCCAACCCCTAGCACAATATCCTTATCCTTAAACTGTAAAAATAAGAGAGGCAAGAAGAACACTAGTTCTTCCTGCTATGGTGATGGCTCGTCCTGGCACAGGGGAGCTAGCAGTGGGGTAATTGGGTGGCTGCATGTGTAAATCCCAGCAGGAAGAGGTTTTGATGGTGCGTCCCGTTTCCGGCTGACCATCTTCAGGCGAGCTGGCCCTGCCACGGTGTAGCTCCCGCGTTCTGGTAACTTCAGCTTCCCCAGGGTCTCCAAAGGCCACTTGCCTCCCATGATGACTTGGGGTCTGGGGGTGGTGTTGGGAGGAGGGATCTTCCGCCAAGGACACGTGCCGTGCGTGCGGCAGAAAGCTTCTCTGTGCCTTGCAGATTGATGACAAACAGCTTGGGGGTTATCTGTCGGAGCTTCGCCCAGTGACCATTGTGTTTGTGAACCTGATGTTTAAAGAGCAAGACAAAGCGGAGGTCATAGGCACTGCCATCCAGGACGCCTGCGTGCACATCACGTCCGTGCTGAAGGTCTTCCGAGGACAGATAAACAAGGTGTTCATGTTTGACAAGGTGAATAGGGATGGGAACCCACCGAGAGCTTGAGGCTAGCACTCGTGGCCAAACACGCTGGTGAGGCGGAAGGAATCGACAATTAGAAATTTCACCTAGAAATATCAGTCTTTATTTGCAAGAAGATGAAAGGGATAGTTAGAAATTTAACCTAGAAATATCAGCCTTTATTTGTAATTATAAGGTGGAAGGAATAGACAGAAATTTAATCCAGAAATATCAGTCTTTTTTTTTTTTTGGTACTGAAGGTTGAACCCAGAGGCATTCTACCTCCGAGCTATACCCCCGGCCCTATTTTATTATTATTTTTTTAAATTTTGATACAGGGTCTTGCTAAGTTGCTGAAGCTGGTCTTAAACCTGCGATCCTCCTGTATCACCCTCCCAAGTACTGCGATTACAGGCATGTGCCACCAAGCCCGCCCAGCTGAAATATCGGTTCTTATTTGGAATTATAAGGTGGAAGGACTAGACCATGAGAAATTTAACCTAGAAATGCCAGTCTTTATTTGCAATTATAACAGCTTATATGGCGGATGTGGCAGTTACCACGTGCCAGGCATTTTTCTCAACATTTTACATATATTAACTCATTTCCTCCTCACGACTACTCTATGCAGTCGGCGCTCTTGTCCTTGTCCCCATTATATAGATGTGAATGCTGAAGACAAGGTAAGCGTAAGTTTCACTCATGACCGTCCAGCTGGGAGTGGTCTGCCTGCGGCCCATGCTCAAGACGCTTGACTCCCTCGGTGTACACATGGCTCCCGCCACCGTGTAGTGGATTTCCCAGGGACTTTAGGTCAGGGCTCTACCAACCCACACACCCGGAGCTTGTTTCCAGCCGTCCCCTGCCTTATCAGCAGCTCCCATTGCCCCATGCTTTTTCTTCTTGGTGGGGAGGGAGTGGTTCATCTCCAAGCCACTAGTGTTTTTACTCTGTCTTTAATCAGTCCAGAGGAAAGTGGCGTGATACACAGATGACCTGGGATGTGGCAGTGGGAACGGACTCCCTGTCTGGGGGGCTTTTGTATTTTAAGAGCAGAGGACTTAGTTCCTTCCACATCAACTCGCTGGCTCGTTCCATAAGCACCTACTGGGCCTTTGATGGGCCGGAAGCAGACAGGGGTTCCACACACTCAGCGCCCCACAGGAAGGTGGGAAAAACAAATCCTGCTTGCCAGGAGCGCTCCTTCCTCCCTCCCTCCCATCCTTCCTTGTGCTGGGGATTGAACCCAGGGCCTCACACATACTAAGTACACCGTCTACCACTAAGCCATACGCCGAGCTGAGACCTTGGGATTTCTGAGAACTCGGGATTTCTGTCGGTCCCCCTTCTCTCCCACCACGTTGTGCTGCTGCTTAGACTTAAACTTAGAGCTGGCAGCGTGAGACCTTGGCCGCAGGAGAGAGTAGACATAGGGAGAGCGCACACAAACAGGCTCCCCACCACTCGCTGCCTCTGTGAGCCCTCATTAAGGCTCAAGCCCGATATCAATGCACCAGAGGTCACAGGAAGTTTACTAAAGATAAAACAGGTGTGGAGCCGGGTGTGGTGGCGCACGCTAGTAATCCCAGTACTTTGGGAGGCGGAGACTGGAGGATCTGGGTTCACGGCCAGCCTCAGCTCTCTCTCTCTCTCTCTCTCTCTCTCTCTCCCTGTCTCTCTCTCTCTCTCTACTTAGTGAGGCCCACAGCATCTTCATGAGACCCGGTTTCAAAATAAAGTAAAAGAAATAGGGCGGGGGGTGTAGCGCGGAGGTAGAACACCCCTGGGTTCAATCCCCGGTACTGCAAAAAACAAACAACAACAACAACAAAAAAAAAACAGGTGTGGGAGAAATCGTGAAACAGCGCCCACCACTGCGAGGCTGCATGGGCCCCGGCTGGCCGGGTGGAGTCCCCAGCCACCCTCTGTGTCTGTGACCCTCCCCGCAGGGCTGCTCTTTCCTGTGTGTCTTTGGTTTCCCTGGGGAAAAGGCACCTAACGAGGTCACTCATGCGTTGGAAAGTGCTGTGGACATCTTTGACTTCTGCTCTCAGGTGCACAAGATCCAGTGAGTGTTGACCCTGAACCCACCCACCTGGTGGTCTCTAGCCCTTTTAAAAGACATGGGGGCGGGGTTCCAGGGGACCGAAAGAAGAAGGAAAAGAACTGAGTACTTCGTTCTGTGTCTCCTTCGCCTCCCGGGCCATGTTCAGTGGCCATAAGGAGGGATTGCTTTCTGAGAATCCTTTCCTGCCCCTTCCTCACTCCGGCCCCTCCCACTCTCTCTGCGCACATTATCGCTGTTAAAGATTATTTTTATGTTATTGCTCACTGTCTTCATCTCTTCTCCCTCAACTCTCTCCCCGGCCAGCACCGTGTCCATCGGCGTGGCCAGCGGGATTGTCTTCTGTGGGATCGTGGGACACAGCGTGAGACATGAGTACACAGGTGCGCGGGGCGGCGGTCCTCCCCGGGGAACCCTGCCTGTGGCTTTGCCCGTGGGCCGCTCCACGCGTGGCGAGTGTGCATTTCTGGGGCTGTGCGTGAGGAGAGGAAACATGATGTCATCGGAGGGGAGCGGAGGGAGGCCGGACACGCATGGGACCGGGTCTTTGATGATCGCTTCCTGGCGACAGCAGTCACTTCATCCTTGGGGTAGGTTAGGACTGCTTCTCAACAATTACGCCTATCTGCGTTACTGAAAGATGCTACTGTTCGCATCAGAGAGCAGCAGCAGCAAGTAGATGTGATCTCCAGATGTATTTCCGAACATTATCACTTCCCGCCTCACCCTATTAGGTCTCAGAGACATATGTCTAAAATGCTGAATGCATCTGATATCCTGAAATAGTTATGTCAGAAGCAAAACAAAGTCTAAGATGTTCTTCAAAGCAATACAGAGCCGGGCGTGGTGGCGCATGCTTGTAATCCCAGTACTTTGGGAGGCGGAGACTGGAGGATCCGGGTTCGCGGCCAGCCTCAGCTCTCTCTCTCTCTCTCTCTCTCTCTCTCTCTCCCTCTCTCTCCCTCTCTCTCTCTCTCTCTCTCTCTCTCTCTCTCTCTCTCCTTAGTGAGGCCCTCTGCAACTTCGTGAGACCTGGTTTCAAAATAAAGTATAAAAAATAGGGCCGGGGGTGTAGCTTGGAGGTAGAACGCCCCTGGGTTCAATCCCCGGTACTGCAAAAAAAAAAAGCAATACAGAGTGGGGAGTGGATGGGGGTGAGGGTGGCACAGGACAGGCCATGGGCTAGCGGCCTTGGGGATGGGGTCATGGGTGTGTGGATATAATATTAATTGAGGACTTACATCCAGGCACCGTTCAAAGACATCAACATAAGCCAGGCGTGGTGGCACATACCTGGAATACCAGCACTTGGGAGGCTGAGACAGGAGGATCACAGGTTTGAGGCCAGCCTCAGCAACTTAGCAAGACTCTATTTCAAAATTTAAATAAATAGAGCTGGGTATGGTCGCACAGACTTATAATCCCAGTACTTGGGAGGCTGAAACAGGATCGCGGGTTTGTGGCCAGCCTCAGCTACTTAGTGAAGCCCTCCACAATTTAGTGAGACCCTGTTTCAAAATAAAGAATAAAAAGTAGGGCTGGGGGTGTAGCTCAGAGGTAGAATGCCCCTGGGTTCGATCCCCAGTACTGCAAAAAAAAAAAAAAGAAAGAAAGAAAGAAAGAAAATAGGGCTGGAGATGTAGCTCAGAGGTAGAATGCCCCTGGGATTGATCCCCAGCAAAACACACACACACATACACACACACACGCACACACACACACACACACACACACACTAAAATAATAAAATATAATCAAAAGGGCTGGGGTTGTAGCTCGGAGGTAGAGCAGCCCAGTGTTTAATCTCCAGTTCCAAGAAAAAACAAACACACAAACAAGACCTAAATATGTATTAACTCATAATCTCCATTATCTTTTTTGGTGGTGCTGCTGGGGTCAGCAGGGCCTTGGGCATGCTAGGCAAGTGCTCTACCACCGAGCTACATCCTCAATCCCTTAACTCCTTAATCTTCATAAACTACCCTCTGAGCTAGGTACTATTATCCAGTCCCATTGTATATATTAGGAAACTGAGGCATGAAGAGTTAAATTTGCCCAGGTAAAATTTTCACATAGAGGTAGAGCTGGGGTTCAAACCGCACAGCCTGGCTTCAGTCTCTGTACCATGGGGTACTGCCCCTTAAAGTGTTCCCTAAATCAGTCCTCCATGCACACCCCTTCCAGCCCTGTCCACTGCGCACACACACACAGTTTCGTGCCTTGGTTAGAGGTCAGTGCAGTCCAGCCTTGTGCTGTCCACATCTTCTCCAGGCCTGTGCCCATGCAGTGTACAGAACCTGTCCATGTTCCAGGCCCTGCCATCCCCAGCACATTGTCCTCTTGGCCTCCCAGGCGAGGTAGAAACTTTGCTAATGGCTAATTGAGTTAACTCTCTAAGTACTTTCTATTTTTTTAAAAAATTTTTGTGGTGCTGGGGATCAAACTTAGGGGGCATTCTACCTCTGAGCTACACCCTCAGCCCTATTTTATTTTTTATTTTGAAAACAAGGGTCTTGCTGAATTTCTGACAGCCTCACTAAGTTGCTAAGGCTGGCTTCGAACCTGTGATCCTCCCATCTCAGCCTCCCAAGTACTGGGATTCCAGGTGTGTGCCACCATGCCTGGCCTCTGAGTACTTTTTAAAATAGCCATTGGCCAACCATGGGTAGTGGAAGGCGAAGTCACCTGTCACTCTTGAGCGGCCCAACAAGTGAAAGGGGGAGTCTCACTTGGTCCCACTTAGTTCAATGTCTGCTTCTCCTGCCCTTTGACCTTCTCCTTCCATTACAGTCATTGGTCAAAAAGTCAACATAGCCGCCAGGATGATGATGTACTACCCGGGGGTCGTCACCTGCGACTCCGTCACCTACAGTGGCAGCAACCTTCCAGCCTACTTTTTTAAAGAGCTTCCAAAGAAGGTTATGAAAGGTGTTGGAGATTCTGGACCAGTCTATCAGTGCCTGGGCCTTAATGAGAAAGTGTGAGTGTGGCCATTGGTTTTTGCAGCATTTTCTAGAAAAGAAGTGGGGGATCACGACAGCCGAGCAATTGGCCGCCCACTTGAGACTCAAAGCCATTTCATGCAACTTAAATCTACACTTTCCCGGACCAAGGCCAACTGCAAAATCCTTCATCTTTCCTCCTCCCTCCTGATAGTATAGCACAATGGAGGACCCTCTTCTTCCTTAGCCTGAGAACCCAGGGTGATTCTTCAGAGGTTGTGCAAGCAGGACAGAGGGTCCCCTCATTTGAGTGCCACTGACACCAGATGGACCCCACCACCATTAATGTCTACTAACATGAAAGTCAGTAGACATAATGTGTACCCAGGCATTGATAGGGTTGGAAGAGAACAAGAGAGGGTTCTTCTTGTAGGTTCTTAGTGAAATACACTTATTGCCTGCACTCTGAGCTCCCTGAGGATATGGATTCTTTTTTGTTCGCGCTTGTGTCCCCAGTGCTTGGCACACAGTAGGCCCTCAATAATGACGAGTGAATGGATGCATGAATGAACAGCACGGAAGGCTGAGCGAGCTCCAACGTAGGTCTCAGAGGGTCAGATTCAGGGAGTTATTGTTCACCTTTGTCCTCCTGGGGTCTAGCGCTCTGATGGCATGCATGGGTCACCCTAAAATGCCAACTCAATAAGGGAATGAAGAATGATAATTTTTTAGTGAGCACTTATTAAACATAGGCATTTTATCCCCAAATATACCATTGATCCTTAAGACTGACTAGACGAGGTAGAAACTATTATTATCTCCATTTTATAAGTTTAAGAGCTAAGACTCAGCTGGGCGTAGTAGCGCACACCTGTAATCCCAGTACTTGGGAGGCTGAGACAGAAAGATCGCAGGTTCAAGGCCAGCCTCAACAACTTAGTGACACTCTCTGCAACTTAGTGAGACCCTGTTTCCAAAAAATAAAATAAAAAGTAAAATAGGGCTGGAGGTATAGCTCAGAGGTAGAATGCCCCTGGGTTCAATCCCCAGTACCACACACACACACACACACAAACTGAGACTCAGAAGGATAGTAAATGACTTGCTGATGGTTATATCTGCAGGAAGCGGTGGAGCCAAGATTCAAACTGCCACAATGATGCAGCGTTACGAGCAACCGCAAACCTCGTTTATATGTTTCTTTCATAAATATGTGGGGTTCAGCGGAGCGTGGTGGTGCACGCTTGTAATCCCAGTACTTGGGAGGC
This sequence comes from Glis glis, assembly GCA_004027185.1. Lineage (NCBI taxonomy): Eukaryota > Metazoa > Chordata > Mammalia > Rodentia > Gliridae > Glis > Glis glis. The sequence goes on from PVJS01054037.1 coordinate 10,413, forward strand.
TGAGACAGGAGGATCACAGGTTTGAAGCCAGCCTTAGCAACTTACTGAGGCCTTATATCCAAATAAAAAATAAAATAGGTCTGGGGATATAGCTCAAAGGTAAAAATGTCCCTGGGTTCAGCCCCCAGCACTACAACAAAAAGTGCGGGGTTCCATTGGCCTTGGCTGCATTCGGCCGATCTCGCTCTGCCTTGTTCATATGCCTGGGCTTGGCAGGTTATTGGCTGATCTGAAATGGCCTCAGCTGAGATGACCTGTGAAATTTGGCTGGCATAACTTGGGCATCTGGGCTCTAAGTGTCTCCTCCTCCACTGGGCATGTTGCCATGGCAATTTCAGAAGAGCGAGAGACAGCTGGCCCAATGCACGAGCAGTTTTCAAGCCTCTTCCTGTGTTTCATGTGTGCTGACATTCTGTTGGCCAGAGCACGTGCAAGGCTGAGCCCAGAGCAGGCACGCTCTGCCAAGCCAGACAGCAGAGGCATGGAGATACCAGTAGGGTGGAGAAGGAGGCCATCCTTGCAGTCAACCTGCCACACATGCCAGGATGGTCCGATCCCAAACCTGGGCCCCTCCTGGCTTTCTTATGCCATCTCTGCAGATGAAAGAGCATAGAAACACACATGCAGATGTGAACAGGGCCTGGCTCCTGCCCTCAACCCTTACAACACATACAAAATTAGCTGTATGTTACATGGGAGGTTTTGATTATGTGCCTTAAGAGAGGCATAACAAAGTGGTCTTGTTGGGTGATATGGGGACAAAGAGAGCCCAGCTCGACAGCAAGGAACAGATTTTACTCAGGAATAAAACCTGAAAGGAGGCAACTGACCGGGAGAGAGAGCCCACGATTCAGGAGCCACTTCCTTACAGACTTGGGGGCTTTCATGGGGTGTTAGGAGGTAGGGAGAGCAAAGCAGTCGTGTATTTCTCCGATTGGTGGGCTTGACACCACCGGGCCAGAGCAGGTGAATTTACGGGGCCGGGGGCAGGGGGATGGTTAGGGGCATTTCTCTTTACTTTCGCGCCTTTCTTGGTCCCTTTGTTCTCCGTCCTCTCTGGCCAGGCCTCACAGGCAGACCTTACCGTCAGACCTCACAGTTCCGGCAAGGATGGCAATACCGACAGGGAGTAACCCATTCTGACTAAAGGCTCCTCATTCAGGAGGTGTCTCAGGCAGCGGGCAAGCATATGTCAGTGTCCTGTGTCACCACTAGCCATGGGATCTTGGGCCAGTGAAACTCTCTGTACCCTAGTTTTCTCACTTGTGAAAGTGACGTGCTGGTAGTGCCTCTTAGTAATGTTTTGTCAGAATTAAGGGAAATGCTTTAGGTATGCACTTGGAGCCATGTAGACACATGTGTGCTCAGCAGAGGTGAGCTATCACTGTTTGAACCCTTGGTGGGATCATTCCAGGAGATAAGACTGCACCCATTCAAGCCTTTGGGTCCTGGACTGGGTGTCTGGTCTCCCAGAAAAGCGTCTCTTTCCCTGGGGCCGACCCGACCCGCGTTCGCTGAACAGCGTGCAGGTGCTGTGGCCACGGCTGGCACGTGAGTTGTTGGGCCTCTGTTGCAAGTGGACTTGTCCCTCTCCCCTCTTGTCATCTTCAACCCCGAGACGGGGACAGACTCGTTAGAGATGGGAAAGGCTTCCTGCAACTAGGAACTAGTCACTCTTACTCTTGCTATTTGCCTGTTTTAATTTAATATCTTTTCTTTTTCCCCTCTTTTTAGCATGTTTGGTATGGCGTACCTCATCTGCAACAGAAATGAGGGCTACCCTTTGCTGGGTAGGTGGTGAGCCTTGGTTTGAAGCTTCTTTGTGTGTGTGTGTGTGTGTGTGTGTGTGTGTGTGTGTGTGACCAGGGATGGAACCCAGGGCCTTACACATGCTAGGCAGGAACTCTACCACCCAGCTCCATCCCCAGTCCTGAAACTTCTTTACTGAACTATAACAAAACATACAGAAAAGAGCACCAGTAATAAGTGCAGCGGAATGAATTACCACGAAGTGAAAGTAAAATCATAGTCCAGGCCAAAAAATAGAAAAATAGCAATACTTCAGGAGCCTTCCCAAACGCTCTCCCGCTCCCTTTCCCCCAAACCTTCTACCACTCAAGATTTACTTATGCCTGTTTAAACATTTACAGAAGCCAGGTATAATGGCACATGCCTGTAATCCAGTTTCTCAGGAGGCTGAGGCAAGGGGATAGCTTGAGAAGTTTGGGGCAGCCCGGGCAATATAGCAAGACCCTGTCTCTTAAAAAAAAAAAAAAAGCAAAGCCAGGCACGGTGGCACATGCTTGTCATTCCAGTACTGGGAGTCTGAGACAGGAGGATTGTAGGTTCAAAAACAGCCTCAGCAATTTAACGAGACCCTGTTTCCAAATAAAAAATAAAATAGGATTAGGGGTGTAGCCTAGAGGTAGAACTCCCCTGGGTTCCATCCCCAGTACCAAAACAAAAAAACACAAATGTATATAGATGGAATAATGCATTGCATAATTATATGTACCATATCTATACCTTTTGTGTGTGTGTGTGTGTGTGTGTGTGTGTGTGTGTGTGTGTGTGTGTTGCTGGGGATTAAACCCAGGCCCTCACACATGCTAGGCAAGTGCCCTACCACTAAGTTATGCCCCCAGCCCTTTTTGAATTTGAATTTTTTTTTTTTTGCGGTACCGGGG